>CABFWB010000196.1:211549-251725 GCA_902151455.1 Timema bartmani
AAAAAAAAAGTTTGGAGCTCGTGAAGTACTCTTCTTTTACACCAAACAAAAACCACCTAACGTCCATAAATCTACAGTGGGAATTATTCTCTTTCGAGTTGCATAAACAATAGCAAATTACACGGTTGTTTTTCTTTTATTCCTGCCGCACTTCAAAACCGGTCGATTACTGTTGCAGACCGATTCTTCTCTCACTTCACATATCCTATTAAACATGTTTCCTGCCCCTTCAAGCTCGTAACAGGCTCTTATATTTTTTTTATTTCCCCCCCACATGTTTACCCCCTCTCTAAACCGCAACATTACACCGGCTCATACGTCTAGACCACAAAATATGGTGCTAATAGCCACATTGGTGTCGACGCACCTTTAAACTATAATTGTAATTGTAGATAGGATTACTAGAAGATGGAGGTATTTATTAAATTATAAAGTGGTTGCTCACACCGGAAGGTGAAAATTTGAAATCCAACCGGGTGCATTGGAGTAATCAGTATCGTACATTTATTTTTACCATTTGACAATCAAAATCACTTTCCATCACTTTTAAAAGGCACAAGTCTTACCTGCGAGTCAGAATAATCCAGAACAATATCTAGAAACATCTTATAAACTATCAGAAAATACAAAGGTTACCGTTAATGGGCTATCCTCCCCCTATAAATAACAAAGTTTAATGCATGACTATTCCCTTACAAATATATTTCGACGAATAAAATATTGGGGAAAGAGTATGTTGTACACTTTTGAGGAGAAATTCAGAAATTTCAAGAAATAACGCTTCGTGATTAGCTACATAATTGGACCTATGACAAATTGTACATCAAATGCAATAGTTGCTTATCTAAAATACTAAGTAAATAATTAACATATTTTTTTATTTTTGGTGCTAAGCTTAAGATTTCTCCCTAAATATAAATAAAGAAAACATTCGCATTATTGGACTTGGGAAGTTGATAGTAGTGTCACTAGTTTGTGTCACTTTCTCTTCATGTCCGACGATCTTTACCTCTATTTCTTACAAGAACCACACTGAGCGAAGCAAGACGACAACTTGAGACGGCCCAAAAATGTCATAAAAATGTTGTTACACTATATATATTTTAGCACCGCGTCTTACTACATGTTCGGGCTATACGTTTATGCACTGATTACGCTAGTGGTTTTAGGGATTGGTAAGGTTATATTTAGAGGAAGTGTACTCGCATTTGCGTGAAGGGAAAGGGAAAAAACATCTGGAGAAAAACACCCCCAGTACATCTGATCGAGATTCAAACCTCTATCTCCCCGTCATCGGCAATCTGGTCTACTTGAGAGTAGCGCGTTAGACCACGCGGTCACGAAAATCCTTTTAACTCTTCATACATATTAATAAAACCCTAACAAATGAAGTGAGTATGTACAAATAATACTTATTACTACCATCGTTATGTGAATAAAATAAAAAACAAAAAAAATCATCAGGTTGTAAGCCATATTTAACAGGAAATGCTTAGAATTGAGAAGGCACAGATACGGAAACGTATAGTGACAACTAAGAATTGAAAGTCATAGGATGGCCACATAGATTATGATGACATTCATAGACTTGAAACAATGGCTTCTGTATTTTTAGAATGCACATTTCAGTAGGGGATGGCCCGGTGTTCAACCAGGGACAAACTGAGTAGCAGATCAGTTGTTTCCAATACTTCTTGAGAGGATGTAGCAATACAACTTCTGCATGGTCTAATATTATTTTAAATGTAAGGTATTTTACCCATAGACAGTTATCATATTCAAGCTATTATTACTTTCTATATAATTGCACACTACATTATTATGTAATTAAATTAATTAGCTATACATTTCTCGCGTGATCGTTAAATGTGTATGTGCTCCCATTTTCAATGATTAGGAAACTGGCCATAACAGTCATGTGAAAACACGTTTATGATTTCTTGATATTTTTTGATTTTTGTCGTACTCTGATTCATCATAACATGAAGGATTTTACGAATTCAATAAACATTCATTGAGCTAGTAGTTTGGGGCCTTTTAATAAAACATGATAAACACGCACTTTACAGCTACATTTTGTTACCTACGAGTCAACTCCCCTAGGCCGGGCCTGTCAAACTAGTTTGATCATAAGGGCCAAATTTAAAATAGAAAATACTGAGAAGGCACTAAAAAAAGCTATTAATATAAAAATAAGATTATATCGTAAGACACGAGTTTAAAAATAATTATTTATATACATTTTTTAGACTTATTGTAGACCCTCTATTTATTTTTTACCAGAAATATGGAACTTTTTATTTGCAGCAATGGTATATAGTGCTAGACTTTAAACTTTGTGATGACATCACTTTCTAACTGATGACAAGCGCGTGTTCGTAACCCGCGCTCTCTCGGGTGTTTGTTACTTTTCATTTGTAGAAAACAACTGTTTACACATTTATGGGTTTCCACATAATATTGCACATATTTGGTGCGCACATTTAAAAATTTTCTGGACTCGTATTTTGGTATGTAAAACGTAAAGATTTGGTATAACAACTTAACCTATTATATTTCCCCAAATAAGTTCAATTAATAAATGCCATAATCTAAAATTGGGTATTTATAAAAGGTTTAGAAAATAATAATCTGGTTGCAATGTGTGTTGGTTTATCATAAGGTCTGTGGGCCACACAAAATTATGAATCGGGCCACATGCAGCCCACGGGCCGCAAGTTTAACATGACTGCTCTAGGCCATCTACCTCCAGTGGTAGACCAACAGCTCGATATCCTTGAACGACTCGTAACGAAACAACTGGAAGCTATACGATATTATTGAAGCTAGTTTATTTGCCATAAAAGTGATAATAAACTCTAAGCTTTCACATACCTTTTCTTTTTTTATCTCAATTGCCAAAGAGAATATGTGTTTTCCCGGCTTCACTCACGGTTCATGATTTTAACAGTACTCTTAATTAGTTTTAATTGGACGTTCAACACCAAGTCGTTCAACCACTTAATCTAAAATATAAGGATTAGGAGATTAATTTAGAGGAAATGCACAGCTACATAAAAATAGAGAGTGGGTGGGGGATAAAAACCACAATGATAAGCCACATGTTGAAAGCAGTCCAGCCATGATTCGAACCTCGATCCCCCGTTCTCGGTAATCCTGTCTATTGCAATATTGGTGCCTTGTGCCATGTAACCATATGTGAAAATACCATTAGGGTTAGTTAACTTGTTAGCATACCTTAATTTTCTCCAAAAAGTTTGATCGCACTCCAGATAGATTTCACCACTTTGATTTTAAATATATATCTAGATGACTGGTGGTTCTGTTTCTAGAAACTTACCTTCCTTCCTAAATCAGTTTATTTATGTTCACCCGCCTCGGTGGCGTAGTTGGCTAACGCGCTAGTCGTGCTGAGCTCGACCACCGAGGACGGGGAGATCGAGGTTCGAATCTCGGTCGGGTGAACTGGGGTTGGTTTTTCCTAAATGGTTTTCCACTCTCCCTCCACGCAAATGCGGGTTCACTTCCTCTAAATTCAACCCTCCCAATTCCCAATCCATTAGCGTAATTAGTACTTAAGCGTATAACCCGAACGGGTAGTAAGACGTGGTGCTAATAATAATATTAATAATAATAATAATAATAATAATACGTGATGTCAAATGAAACTGACCATACTATCAATACTTTGTGTTAAATGAAACTGATTAAATTATCAATATTTGCGGTCAAATGGAACTGATTATATCATCAATACTTGGTGTCAAATGGAACTGATTATATCATTAATACTTGGTGTCAAATGGAACTGATTATATCATCAATACTTGTAAAATGGAACCGACTATATTATCAATACTTGGTGTCACATGGAACTTATTACATTATAAATACTAGGTGTCAAATGGCACTGATATTATTATTAATAATAGGTGTCAAATTGAGCTGATTATACTACAGTTCCTATTTCATTAAAATTATTTATTCTATAAAAATGTAATTATAATAAAAACTCTGAACAACAGCATCCCGTTCATAATAGTATCAATACCAAAAAGCCATAACTCCATGTTAACCCATTCGCACCGGTCGGCAGGCGGACTAAATGTCAAACTCATCTATGTTTGTTTTCTGTTGAAATGTATGTTGGGTTTAGAGTCTCGGTGGGATGTGTTTTCTTAAATAGTTTCCCACTCTCCTTCCATTCAAATTTCAGTTAAATCCATCTAAATTCTACCTTTCTAATTTATTCTCAATTAGGGTAGTGAAAAGCGGATGGGTAGTATGACAAAAAAAATCATGTTTTCCCAGCATACTCTTAATATGTATTTATAAAAATAAAGGAACATGTAATGATGCTTTTTAAGTTGTTATCGATCATAACGACTTTCCGCTGACAGTTTAGTTACCTAAAAGCCTCTCTAAAGACAAGGAAGGTACTCTCTCTCAAACTAGACCGACATTCCTTCGTCCCGTCGAACACATATTCCCAGATACGGGGACACGCGTGTGGGTAGCAAACCAGCCTATAAAAACGTACGGTACTGAGACAACGCCTTCAGCACTCTGAGTGTGTGTACGTGTGTGTATGTGTGTGTGTGGCACAAGAAGTCCGGTCAATTGCCAACGGCGGGGAGATTTCGTTTTATAATGAAAGAAGTGACAATACATTTTGTTGTCGTATTCTTGTCTACAAGCTCTCTCGCCTGTCGGGTCTACACTCAATTATGTCTACAATGCGTTTACGCTATGCATCGTTGATTCCATCTTGTTATGCAGATGGAATGATTTGTATTCCGAAAGCTAAGTGCACGCACGAGCTCACCATCAACATTATTATTACTACATTTTTAATATTTATATACTCCGCGTCTTAATACTTTTCCAGGCTATCATTAGGGGTAGGGAGGGTAGATTTAAAATTTAGAGGTAGAATACCCGAATTCACGTAGAGTGAAAGTGGGAAACATTTTAGGGGAAAAAACCCCTCACTATACCCCGCTGGAATTTAAATTCTGACCTTCCCTGTCACCAGCAAAACATACTAAATGAGCTTGTCATTTAGACCACGTGTCCATCTGTACTGGTGTTTGAATTTTATATCTGTGAATGAAAATTACCAATAAAATATGGGGTAGGAATAAAGAAAGGTCGAATATTAGAATAAATGTATCCACATTCACATTGAGAGAGCGTGCTAACTATTTAAGATAAACCATGCTCGATTGATTGGTCTGGGATTCGAGGCCCGAATTATAAGCCTACTTATAATTTTGATGGCGTAAGCAACGGGGCAGGAATAGTAAAAATAACCTAGTAATAAAAACAATAACTTTTAAGTATAAAACTTTTTAGTAAAATTAGTTAGAAGCGTTAATGTATTGTATCAATAAGTAATTTAAAAAAAATTGTGATTTTACTTAAGAATCTTACCTTCAACGACTAAACTATGGCCCTAACTTTATTATATGCCGCACCATAGTGGAACTAAGCAAGGTATGCTTGCAACCTTTCAGAGTAAATGAAGGTAATGTAAATTATACGATAGACACATTAAATCAGAAATTCCCGAATGGTAGACCGGGGGCTGGATGTGGTCTCGGCCTACTGTTTTCATGCTCCTGCCAGCATACTTGCCCTATTTTTTTGTGTGAACTGCCCCTTATCCTGTCACCGTCCTAATGAACTCGTCTTTTTTAATGGGAAATTATGTATAGAAGTTTGAAGTTTATACATAAATAATGTCAAATATATATTTATAAAAAGAAGAAGAGAAACTAGAGGAAACACCGTAACACACTGTCCTTTACGAATATGGAAGCCATCTTGCCCTTTTTTTACTTTAGAATTTGTGGAACTTGATGTTTAAAATGCGTGCCCATTGGACTGGGTAATATAAAGTTAAAATATATATTTTATAATTCACCTGAAGGCGAGCCAAAGTGTTAAAAAATACAGTAATGCAGCAGATCAGGCGTTAAACCTCGACCCTCCAAGTCGGAATCAAACATGAGCGTATCTATGAAATAATAATGCGTGGGAAAATATGACTCAAAGAGGTAAGCGCGCACTTTAGTGATATGGTACACACACACATATGTAGAGGGAGGTTGGGAACGAATGACGACGGCCTTATGAAGATGATGTGGAAAGAAGGGTAAGGATAGAAGTAATTTATACCGCTGTGTTTTAGGACGGTCGTAAAATCTTGCGGTTCCATTGTGAAAAGACCGCCTTCCTCCCTACTCAACATTGGACTCTTAAAGAACAGGATTTAATTGGGTATGGTCCTATAATAAGCTGACACAACCCCCCCTCCTCGACTCCTTATGAGCTCAACCGATTCCCAATAACTCACGAGGTGGGGTGTTCCTTGTGAATCTTCAGGTGAGAACGGTTGAGTTATTGCGGTTTACTTAAAGGCAATTTTCCAATCAATTATCTTGTGCTTTAGTTTGTTTTAAAAACTTCACAAATTGTTTGTTTCAAACTAAGTGATAAGATCGCTTCTTGAACCGCTTTGGTGTCGAAGGTGGTTGAAAAAGACTAAACTGCTGATGACGGGGATGTCGGGGTTAGAATTCCTGTCAGATGTATAACGGGTGGTTTTACCTAATGGTTTTCCACCTAGGCATTAAGGCAAATGCGGATACACTTCTTCTAAATTCAACCTTTCTGATCCCTAACATACTAGTGTATAACCCGAACGGGTGATAAGACTCTCTGATAAAAAGATCGCGTCTTCTTAAAATCACGAGATAACAGATAATCTTGGTTTACTAGTCTTGAATCGCGAATGTTGGATTTATAACAAAGAGTATTATTCAAATATTTTTCATCGCATTTCATTACCCGTTTGGGTTCCACGCTTATATTAGTTGCGCTAATGACGAACTTGACGGATATTAAGCATTTGAACAAAGCGAGCGCTTGCAGTTCCACTCATCCAAATATGAGGCTGCTTAAATTGTGTCGGTAAACATGCAGCCAGTGTTAGTTAACTAAAATATTCAGTTTCTATTTGGATTTTCAAATTAACCATACACATCAAAATCTCGTAATAGGGTAAATACAGTACAAGGTCCTCACAAAACTTGCGACATCTTCGGATTAACGCTGCGACCCCCAGGTTGGAAATCACTGGGTTAGAGGTACTATCACAGAAATAGGTTCAAAGGTACTTTGGTTCGATCCCCCGTTGCTAATTAAACTGGATAATTATTTATATTATTAGTTCCGCTAAACAAAGGTTACATATCTGGTACTAGGACTAGGTGTGCGTTTTTTTAGGTTTAGTCAATAAGCCTTTGTTTAGAACGCTCTCATCAAGTATCCAAAATTACTAATTACCATCGGAAATATCCTCATCAGGGAGCACGTGAACAAAGGCGTCAATCTAGTCTTGTCCGTTTTGCCGGTGACGAGGAGTTCAGAGATAAAATTCTGACCTGGTGTACGGAAATATTTTTTCCTAAATAGTTTTCCACTCATCCTTTTCAAAAATTCGGGTACACGTCCCATAAATTTTACCTATCTCTTCTCTGCCAAATTAGTATAAAAGTGCGGTTATTCAGGGTGGGTAGTAAAACGAGTAGAACCTTGTTTTTTTCTCTCTTCAAAATATATTGGTTTAATGTAATTATAAAACGATTGTTTCCAAAGTATGTTTTAATTAGATTGATGGTATAGTAAAAGTAATTAATAATCACCTGTTTATTCAAGTACGCGTAACTTTATAGCGCCATGTGTGGCTTGTAAGCACGTCTCGCTTCATCCTAAATAACCCCGATACGCACGCGATAGAATTGTGTAACCGCTCGGTCAAGAAACCAGCTGGGTGCCAACCGCTTCTTTTTTAAGACTCAAAACCAGATCACGCAGCTCATAAAATTATAACATAAAAAAAAAATTTAAATGAAATATTATTTATATTGTGCGCTTCAAGTTGACAATAAAATATTACCAAAGTGTATAGTATTTTTTTTGTCAGTTATTTTACATCCCGAGCTATTTAGATTAAAGAGAAAAGCTACTTCAGAAAATAAGCATAGCTTATTCTAGACATATTTAAGTTATTAAATGACATTCCACTAAGTTATAGATAGCATGTGTTTAAAATTACCATTGGGTTTCATAGTGGAGTAAAAACTTTCATAATGTGGTTCATAATTTATTTTGAGATGCTCTTTTTTAAGTATTTCAAACGTACAGTTGTGTGAATTACAGATGAACCCATTATAAATAATGTAGGTTCCATTAGGTGAACTTTCTTTATCTAGTTTACGAGTTCACGGTCATGTAAACACTAATTTTGTCACCAGTAAATTAGTAATCCTAATAATTTGAATGTGGGCTACTAACGTTAGATTGTGTAGTTTGGTCGGGAAAACGTCACCGAAACTATGAAATAACATTCGTAGTCAAACTAGGCTGGTTTACCAGCCGATGATTGCCGATGGCTGGTTGTAGCAACGTAAAGTATCGGCTGCGCAGTGGTCACACTTGTATACTAACGACTGGTAGCAACAGAGTCCACAGTTTCACAAGGTTATTTCCAGTTTTTAGGGCGTCTTGCGGTGCACAGAATGTCTTCTTTGGGTCCACGATGAAAGGTTGTTGAGACGCTTGTTGAGGGTGAGAGGGAGATAACTTAGCGAATAAATGTTGTTGGAGAGAGAAGAGAAGAAATGCAAATTGATTAGGGATTGGATAATTCGACTCACTGAATCAAATAACATCACTTAGCTACGGTATGAAGTCAAAATAGTTAGTTATTATATTTAAAATTAATTATCAGATATAGATTCGCATTGGTGGTCGCATGATGTCATTCACGTGTTATATCGTATTGTTGGATACGAGGTGTTCGAATCCCATTTGGGTCTACTAAGAGCTTTTTTCCTTAAAGTTGTTGCCCACTCTCACTCCAAGTAAATGTGGGTAAATTTATTATAAAATTAAACTTTACTTCTTCCTATTCCATTAGAGTAAATACTGTATTCGTAGAATCCGAATGGTTACTAATTCAATTAGGCTACCTAATATGTAATATTTGAATTTTTTTAACTACTTATAAAACTCATCGTTAAAATGTACAATGAGAGTTACTGTTCAACTTAATTGGCATTTACAAAATAATTACAAATATTTTAATGGGCTAGTTGAAGCATGCATACCTTCTCTTGAAAACGAGCTATAAAACCAGTTGTTAAATTTAATTAATATTTGGTTTCACCAATTGAAAGAGAGGATACTTATTGCTTAGAAACTAAGATTATGATTAACTATAGATGGTAAATATGTCTAGCAAAGGATAAAACATATTTTCTGCCAGACACTAATATTAAATTATTTGATTGGCTAATAGATTTATTCTCATGTTGATCTTATCAATTTATCGTTTTAGGAATTTAATGTTTGCTGAAAAATAACGTTTTTGTATTTGACAAAATATAAATGAATAATTGTTTACAGTTACTTATTTTACAAAAATATAGAATCTCTACTAGAGGATAAAAACTAAACAATGGTCTTTATATAAGAATTAACACTTTTTTTTAAACATTCAGTCAATTTTAATTTACTTTTTTAGGCACATTAATACAAAGGATTTTTTATCGCTTTAATGAGTCTTTTATTTTAGCACAGCGTCTTGGCCCTATTACCAGTTCGGGCTATACGCTTAGTTACTAATTACGTTAATATGTTAGGGAGTAGAAAGGTTTTTAATCCAAATGAAGTAAACCCACATTTTCAGAGAGGGAGAGTGGAAAACCAAATAGTAAAAACCACCCTCAATACACCCGTCTAGGATTGAACCCCGATCTTCCATCTTCAGGAGTCTAAGCCTATTGGGAGAGTAGTGCCTTAGACCATGCTGTCACTGAAGTGGTATACACTTATCTACTGCACAGGTTCTTAAACGTTTTCATTCGTGATCTCTGGCAGTAATGGCTAAGTTATGTTGTTTTTTATACTCTAGTTTCAGTAATTGAGCAGGTTTAGATAAAAAAAGGAAAAGAGTACACATTTTATGACAAAAAAAAGATACAACTATATATATATATATAATATTAATACATTTTTATAATCTTCAAACTTTACAAATGCAGATACAAACAACAAAAATTGAAAAGTTTACTGTACAAATAATAAGTAATAAGCATAGCAAATTTATGAGATGAATAAACTTGCCTATTTAGACACAATATGTCCAGTTTCACCAACAGCTCTCTTAAACCAATGGAAATCATTAATCATTAATTATGCAAATTATAGTGAAAATTGTATTCGTGTAATCATGCCTGATGAGTGATGACGTTTATTTCTGCAATAAACTAAATAAATATAGAATGTAAGGTTGTAGTGTATTATGATTTTAACAGTTATATAGTAAATATTTAATTTACTCACGTTTGTCAATGTTTGATGCGATCACCAAAAATATTTTTCGCGACCTAAAGCTTAAGAACCTGTGCTCTACTCTACTTAATTTTTTAATTAACTTTGTCTTAATACCAATCTGGGCTTTCCAAATATTTACATCAATGGTGTGGGAATAAATATGGTAGAATTTAGAGGAAATGTACCCAAATTTATGTAGAGAGAGAATGGAAAATAATAAATAATGTAAAAAAAAAAAAAAATTCCTCAGTATAATCAACAGGCATCAAAGTATTACATTTTCGTCCCTGGTAAAACTGACTAGGCATGGTTTACGCCTTAATCCACGTAACCACTGATGCGGGTTTGAGTAAAGTAAAAAAAACAACACAATGATAATTACTGTATGATAATGCACGGGAACTTGTACAATATCTCTTCTGACGTTGTTAAATGTGATCAAGCAGAGATCTAGGTATTTAACACATAACCCTTAAGCCTGTCGAGGTCATCCCGTACCATGACTAAAAGGTTTATTACGGCTGAGTGTATTTTATTACAGATACATTGTCTATCTGCCGTAAAAAAAAACAACAACACGAGCGCCTCACCCACACTCCGGATGAAACTGGAGAGACTCATTAGCACCTTTTCTCTCCGCCACGCCTCTCGATTGGCGCCACCAGTCACGATCCAATAATCAACCTTGACACGCTACATGCCCTAGGAGACTGGAACGCGCGAGTAGGACAGGATAACTTAGCGGGAATAACAAAATGTCTGCAGTGTGCATGATTGATACAAATTTAAGGCTTAGTGTCGTGGCGAATCACTTTAGTAATATGATTACTATCAAAAATTGCTCGGTTGATTCTGTAATATTATTTTCATGCAAATTATTCGCTGATTATATCTCCCTCCAGTTACGTTATTAAACTGATGAATATGATTTAGTAGTCCATAAAATGTTAAAGTTATGTATTTAACATGTATTATAATGCTCTGCAACGCTACTAAAAAGGAAACGATTAGGGCCTACACCATGATGAACAATCTTATAACCACAATGAAGCGTATATATTACAATTTCTCGTTTCTACACAAGGAAATAACGGATGTTTTTTAAACTAAGGTGAATACATCATAATACTTAGAGACAAATCAAAATGAGCGATTGAATATAGTTCGTAATACATAGGATTATTTATTTTTCTTAAATATTTATTTAAAAAAAATTGTTTTGGAATGTTGGGAGATTAAAACAATGTAGGTACTATATTTGTGATAAAGTGCATTATGTTTTAATGTAAATCAAACTAATTCAATAATTGTCATTTCTTAGAGTAATTAAATAAAATACTTCTTGAAATGCATGACGTTTAAATCCAAACAAATATTTTTGTTTGTAATTTATAAAATTTGTTAACAGTTTTAATTTACTATTTTCAAAATTATTATTGGTTGAAAAATGTCATATTTAGTGAGTTATTTCAAATCTATTCATAATGTATAGAAGTATTCTTCTTTCGAAATGTTTTGTAGATTAAAAGGTTATTCTAGGTATCAAAGTCGAAATGAAGGAGATTTGACCTTTAACCCTGACATTTCGAAGCTACGCACACTCCAAGTTACCGAAACCACTATATATTAAACCTCATCTCCAGAATAACAATTTGATATTGAAACCCAGCCTAGAAACCCTGTTGTATATCTGAGTAATAAGATTAAGGTGGCCGCCTTGGTCTGCGAGAAAATATCAATCACTGTTAGGCCACGCGGTTTAAAATATAAGGGTCTGTGTCGTTTTCTGGAACTATATCTCTATTCTGTCTAAGCTTGTACACCATTTCGCCTTTCACCAATAGCCACCCTTCGTCATATCAATAAGAAAGAGGGGGAAAGAAAACTAGGAAACTTCTTATTTTAAGGTAAAGTGGAAAGCTCTCTATTAATTCTTAAATATCTTAACATTTTCTGTTGTGTAAGCCTATCAAATAATTACTGTATTTGTTAGAGGAAGGCTGTATATAAAGCCCCCCTTTTTTTTTATCAAGCCTAGTCTCATAGTTCCGTGAATATTCTTTAAAAGCCGTTGAAAAAGAACAAATTTCACATATTTGCACATTTTTTTAATTACTGAACCATAATTTGACATAACACATCGTATAATTAATCATTGCGTTAGAGCATCCACGCAGCAATTTCTCGCTTACCGAGGCGGCCAACTTAGCTCGTACAGAGAAACTACATTTAGTTACCTGTTTCTGGTTTCAATCTAGTGTCCTCCGGTCACGCGAGGAATGTTATCGGGTATTATCATCACCTGGGAGAAGGTAACACTCATGTACTCAATTTGTTTCCGCCCAACATATCATTACGTTCTTTGTTACAAATGTTTCTTCAATCTGTTTTCTATCCACTCGTCATCTTCTTTGTGTCATCAGTTACCCAACACACAATTTAACAGATCGCATCTCTACAACATATTGCTTTCCCCACCAGGCCGCTCCACTATACATTAAGTCTGGTGTCACTTCAACTACTGTACTTGTAAAGTAAAGCTTTAACCATTTATTTAATTTGTCTCCGAGTAATTTGCGTCATAGAAAATTTTTCTTAGTTACCAAGGACCTGGAAATTCGGGAGAACATCGAAAACAATGAGAATTTTTTGTATCTGAAAAAAAAAACCGGTCAAAAATAAGATATTTTCTAAAATTTAGTAAAAATACTTAGATATATTTATTAATATCAGATATTTAACCAAAAGCTTAAAATACGAGGTATTTGAATAGACGAAAAATTGAACTGAAGAACTAAGCACGCTGGTTTGAACATGCGTTTATTACCCCATAAACAAGGGTTGGGAAGACACAGATTATGTATTTCCCCATCAATATTAAATCAGCCTGTTTTAAACAGAAGTTACATGACTTCACACTAGTCAGTTCAAAAATAATATTGTTAATGAACGTGGCTTATTATGTTTGTTATGTAAAAATACTTCCACATTTATTGAATTTTTTAGTAATTTAATGGTAAAATCTCATTCAACCTAAATAAATTCTTTAGTGTTATTTCTATAGCAAAGATGAGGAAGTTCCTTAACAAGGTTTATTTTTAATTAAAAGTGTGTTAGTCAACAGATTACAAATGGTTTACCATTTAGAAAATAAAATGTATAAAACCACTCAAGAATTGTTTGTGCATCCTTAACCCAACCAAATAAACACAGACGATTACTACTACTATTATTAAATACTAATTTCTCTGGTTGATGGATAGTTACATCGTTTAAAGCACGCTTGCCGCCGACCACAAGAAAAACACGTGTCTTCTTTCCAGAAGAACAAGTCGGAGAACCGGAAAAACAGTCATTTTAAAACCCATCTTTGTTTCAACGCTGCGTCCTCTCCTTTCACGACAAACTCTACATTAATTATTCATCGGCCATTTCACCTACGTTCTTTGTTAAATGCTTGTGTTCATAGGAAAGAATTTCAATCAAAAGCTAATTCCCAGCTATCTGCATGGTAGAGGGGGCTCTTCTTCTTGAACAACGCCCTCTATTGTAATTCTCGAGGAACTTGGAAGTATACATGTGCGTCACTGTTTGAATTTTACTTAGTCTACAAATATATTGGATGTACCGTAGATTATAAGATGAGTTTAATTACTAAAAATTGATGGATAATTAAAAATTTAATTTATTATTTACACAAAAATCAATATGTAAAACATTTTAATAATACAACTTATAAGCAAGTAAATAACCCTTAGTTAATGTAAACAAATTGGACCACCACTTATATATATATATATAACATAATTAATTAACTGATTAAATGTATTGATATATAAATAAATTAGTAGTTAGACACCCTACCTCTACCTGCGGAGTTTAGGGTTTCGGGCTCAAATTCCCAGCATGGCCGAAAAATGCATCACCGGTGAAATGTGGGGTTCCCCTTTCACGGTGATGGATTGATCTTGAATTAATTCTCCCTCGTCACATCTTAGTACCCATCTGGGAATTGCACATTCTCACTACGCTAACGGAGTAGGAATGGATACGATAGAGCCTGGCGAAACTAGACCCACATATGCATAGTGAAAGGGTGAGAAAACATTTAAGGTGGGCTCCCAGGGGGTCAAGTGCACGACCGCCTATTTGCCTGAACTTTCTTGACTAGTTGTGGTTGCGGACTAGCCCACGACTCTCGCCGTACTGTGTATTTTCTCAGTCAAGTGAAATAGCTTATCGTGTTAACGTCGAGTGACTTATTGGAGCAGGATATTATCAGTGGTGTGTGATTTGATGAGTATATATTTATATTAAAATAAAAAAAACATAATTTTTTTCTAATAAATCTGGTAAATTTTTCCTTAGTTTTTCCAGAAAGGTAACAAACAAGCTTATTTTGCATGTTTCCATCATGGTTTAGCCTATAGGAGAGGGCCAAAATGTAACACTTCAAGGTAAGACTGCTACCTTTCAGGGTAAATGGAGTGTACGAAGAATATTTATAGGCCTACATATTTAGAACAGGAAACCTATTTAAACAATAAAGATCAAATGGATTGATTGGAAATATATGTTAAGAGTTCCGAGACCTGCCTTGGTGGCCGGAATGATCTAAGACGTAACTCTAGTGCTAGACTAGTTTGCCGATGACAGGGAGATCGGGGCTCGAATCCCAGTTGGATGACATTAGAATGGTTTGGAAAATTGTTTTCCACTCTCCTTCCACACAAATGCGAGTAGTAGGCTACACTACTTCTAAATTCAACTTTCACCATCCCTAACTCATTATACCCAATATCATTGCTGAGGGAACTGCAGGTCTCATGGAGAAAAGCTATATCTTCATTCTGGCTCTCTCGGTCAACTGTTGCTAAATCTCCTCACTCTCATTTATGTCTGAAGGTGGTGTGTTGTGGTAATAAGGAGCTACTGGCAATCTCGACTAAAATGGTCTTATATTTGAGGGGAGATTGACCAGACGAAAACGAGAAAATGACAACGCTATTTCCCAAGAGTAATCGTGCAGTTCCTTCAACGATGATATCCAATTGTAGCGACTCGTCTCAGTGGCGTAGTTAGCTAACGCGCTAGTCGGGTTGAGCTCGACTGCTGAGGACGGGGATATCGAGGTTCGAATCTCGGTCGGGTGAACTGGGTGGTGGTTTTTCCTAAATGGTTTTCTACTCTCCCTCCACGCAAATGCGGGTTCACTTCCCTTCCCAATTCCTAACCCATTAGCGTAAATGATACTTAAGCGTATAGCCCGAACGGGTAGTAAGACGAGGTGCTAAATAAAAAATAATAAATAAAAACAGTTGTAACGTAATTTGTACAAATGCGTACAACCTGGCCAGTCAGTAAGACGCAGAGCTAAAACCTCAGCTAGATGCTCTCTCTCTGTCTTGACCTGACAAACATCGGTAGAATCACATGTAGAAAGGTCGCACGTGTGTAATTGGACGGTCGACCTGAGGAAGGAATGGGAACAGGTGGGTGGATATTACAAGGACACGAGATTCAGTACCAACTAGTTTTATACACAGTCTAATTTTCATAGGAAGAATCTCATCTGACGCTCAGATATATTATTGGTTCTAATTTTATATATTCATACGTCAGCTCATGTAACCTGCAAGGGAAACTTTTGATATATATATATTTTATCACCGTGTATTACTACCTGTTCAGCTTTTACGCATATATGATAATTTACTCTAATGGGGTAGTGATGAGTAAGGAACCTTTTTGGAGGTAATCTACTCTTATTTGCGTGGAAGGAGAGAGGGAAACTATTTTGAGAAAACCACACTCAGTAGACCCAACCGGGATTCGAACCCCTATCTCCTCGTCTTTTGCAGGCCAGTCTAACACTAGAGTTACGCCTTGGACCATTCTGCCACTGAAGCAGGTTTTAATGTATACTATCAAATCTCTAATAATAATACAGTAATACAATTAAACGTTATTAATTTTGGCCACCAAATTTATTTAGTCTTTTTAAAAAAAAAGTGTACTTAGGCCTAATTATCCAACCAACAGTATGACCTAAAAAAACACATCATGTTTTAGAAATGTATTTGTAAGTTAAATATGTTCATAATTAACGGGAGTTAAATTAATGGGCTTTGTTATAAAATTGTGTAAATTAGCAAAAAATTTATTTTAATAAAACTTATTTGTTTATTTATAGTGTAAAATTTCATAAAGTACTTTTAGTATTTTAGAAACGTGGTTTTTGAATTATTATTAGTAGTATAAACAATATTTTATTATTATAAAAACCTTTTTTAACCTGGTTTCATTGCCCATTTGGGCTGTATACAAGCATACACCAATTACGTTAGTATGAATAAGATTGAAAAATGTATAACATTAGAGGAAATGTACCCCCACTTGCGTGTAGGTGAAGGGGAAAACCACCCTCTGTACATATATCGGGGATTCTAGCCATAACCTCATCACCATTGAACCGGTCTATTGTGTATCCAATGCCTTTGACTGTATGCCCTCCGGTAAGGCGTATGACATTCGTCCCAACCGGTCATCGAAATGGTCTTTCTAGAGTTTGTTGCTCAGCGCCCGAAGAAAATAATTCATCAACGATCCAGAGCACGTTCAAGGCCCTTTGTCTTAAATTATATTACAGCACCGCGTCATACTACCCATTCGGGCTACGCTTAAGTGTTAATTACGGAACAGGAAAGGTTGAATTTAGAGGAAGTGAACCCACATTTGGGTGGAGGGAGAATGGAAAACCATTTAGGAAAAACCACCCCCAGTTCACCCGACCGAGATTCGAACCTCAATATCCCCATCCTCGGTAGTCCAGCTCAACACGAAACTAGCGCGTTTGCTAACTACCCCACCGAGGCGGGGTTTGTCTTTAAGCACATGCTTGTTATGAAGGTTGCGTTCAACTCAAAGTCATTCACTTCGTGTGAAGATTTATAAATTAGAAGAATACGAGTACTTAAAATACCAATATAAGTCAGCAGGCTCAATCTGTTAGTAACACAGGATTTAAATTATGCTTATAAAACATCAACACCACTTCAGCTGTCTTTTTTTGGTAGCTAAACATATTATTGTTTATGAAATGTCTGGGATTGAAAAAATACAGCAGCTGTATTTTTATTTTTCTATCACCGCATCTTACTACCCATCCGGACTATATGAATGTTAATTAAGCTATTAGGAAACGAATGAGGAGGGTAGAATTTAAAGTAAGAGTACACAAATCTGCGTGGAGGGAGAGTAGGAAACAATTTAAGATGAAGTACCCTCAGTATGCCAGATTGGGATTCAAATCCTCATCTGCCCATCAGTGCCAATCCTAGCGATTTAAACCTGACATTCAGTCCGCGTGGCCACTGATGCGAGCGAACTACCGTTAATTTACCAAAAGCTAAAAAAATATTACTACCTCAATGGTATTTTCTGATAACACCGTGTCTTACTACCCGTTCAAGCGTAAATACTAATTACGCTAATATGATAGAGACGAGAAAGATTGGATTTAGAGGAAGTGTACCCTCATTTTCGTGGCAGGAGATCGAAAAATCATTTAGGATAAGCCACCATCAGGACAATCGACCGAAAATTGAACATCAATGTCCTCGTCACCGGTAGTCTAGTAGTCTGTTGCGAAAGTGACGCCTTAGACCATGCGGCCACTGGAGCGGGTTCCAATGATATATTCTTCCTCGCCTTAAACGTCACACCCCCCTTAACCCAAAGCCAAGAAACGACATGGGAGGGCAGCCACGTGTCGACAAGTTCCCCCAAATATGGAGAGAGAACGATGGACAACCTCAAAACTGGCGAACAGTAAATAGAGGTAGTGAGTGATCTGACATTCATTACCTTACTGTAGTTCCTGGGACGTTCTGCTCGAGTCCTTGACACTCCTTGTAGGCAAAATATGTTCCTTTAATGGGAGCTTGTTGACTTTATATTGTGATTTGGTCCACAATGTAGACGTGACTTGCACATGTTATCTACAGTGCTTTGGTTTATCCTGTTATTATCGGAATAGTCTTTATCGCTCTTAAGTGACCTAATTATACGATGGAAAACACAGGTTTTCTTCCAACTTTTTTTTTTTCCTTCAAATATTTTAACAAACTTTTGTTTTGATGTAATAAACTTTCAAGCCTTCAAGATTATACAACAAAATGAGGGAAGTGAAATTTAAGAGATAGAACCCCATTTCAGAAAAGCATAAAAACAACATCGTATAATACAAAATCTTTTGGTGCAGATGCTCATGATCAAGTCCTAACCGTTAGTCAGGAGGGATAACATCTACATTTTAATCATCCCCCCCCCTCCCCGCGGCCACGTCTTACTACCTGTCCGGGATATCAATGTACTCGCATTCACATTTAGGGTGAGTGTTAAACCATTTAGGAAATAAATTATTCCTCACTATACCCAGCTAAGATTTAAACTTCGAATTTCTCCATCACAAGCAAACCAGACTACATGAGCCTGACATTTAGTCCGCGTGTCCACAGATGTGTGTCATTGGGATGTACAAACTTGCATAGTGCAGATGGTCATTATGAAATGGTAGGAGTTCGAGCCAGGAGGACTAACCTCTACTTAAACATGGTGATTAATTAAATATTAACATAATAATTACTTAGATATATAGCTTTTAAAAATATTTAAAACTTTAATATTATATTTTACAATCTAAATTAGGCTTTTTGATATAGGACGTAAATTCGCAGATATAATTAAACTTTTTTTGTGTGGAATACAATGAGCAATGAACAATGCACAAATATTTACTCAACCTCCCCCCTTTACCCGCGTGTTGCTACCCGTTAGAACTAGTTAATAAAATGGCTTAGGGATGAGTAGGATATTATTGAGAGGAAATGCACTGACATTTTCTTCCAAGGAAGGTTGAAAAGCATTTAAGAATCAACAACCTCAGTATACCCAACAGAGAGTCAAACCTCGTTTTTCACGTCACTTGAAAATAAAACTAAACAATCTTTGCATTTAGACCATGTGTCCATCGGCGTGGGTTTTAAGGGGGGGAGGGGAGTGAGGGGTTTAGGGATAATGTTACTATTTCTGCCGAAACAAATAAAACATTTTTGAGTAGATTTATTTTAACTTTTTACACATAGTATTATGAACAGTTTTTAAACACTTGTCTTGATCATCGCATAACTAGCCCATTTAGTTTATTCACGAAAATGGCCTATACGAATCTTCCTGTCAGGATGTAGATTAAAACATTCCGTGTAAGCATATGCTTATGTAGAACAGGAAACAAGAAACATATAATTCCGGAGTTAAAGTCAACGCTTTCCAGGCGCAAATAATAGAGTGAGTGTGTGTACTTGTCAGTGGAAGAGGGGAAGTGTTATCAGAAGGTAAACTAGAGTTATCACTGGATGAACTGTTCATTTTATTACCTCCTTTTCTATTTCGTACATTGAATTTTAAGAGAGATAGGGCTTTTGTGAGACAAGTTAAGATACAACCCGCTTAGCAAAATAGCTTCGAATTCACTAAGTCGTTAAAATGCCAATACACTTGTAATAGGAACTCAAGTTGTTGTGATTATTAATCTATAAAAGTAAACTAAATCTACATATCTACTGATGGTGACCTGGTGGTCTAGGGGTAAGGTGTCAGACTTCTATGCTGGGGATCCGGGATTCAATCCTAGGTCCCGGCACAGATTTATCTGATTGTCAAACCCTTCCTTCACCTCTGACAAGACGTGTATTAATCACAACTTGTGAATATGAGGAATGCCAGGCCTCCACCGTGGTTCGGATTCCACGTTAAACTGTAGTTCCTCAATTTCACTTCACAATCACCCTACAATTACACATTAGCGTAAGTGCGTATAACCCGAACGGGTAGTAAGACGCAGTGCTAATAATAATAATAATAATAATAATAATAATAATAATAATAATAATAATAATAATAATACATCCCTACTGATTACTGGAGCGATGCTTAATTTATTTTGGCCATAACAATTTTTTGTTATAAAAAATATAAAAAATTGACCTTTACTTGGGATTCTTTTCATCCCACTTTAATATTTCTTAATTGATATTGAGTCCGAGGTAAATAATCCTAGACTTTAAGGAAGCATAATCACAACATCAGGCGCCAGAAAAGAAGGAATCAGAATTCAATTTTCATTTTCGGTAGTCTTTGTGTCCACGACAAGATCTATTAGTGAAGTGGTCGTGAAAAGCTTTCACTTATTGAATTGAGTACTCGGGTGTGGCAGTTGAATAGGTTGGTATTAGTTGGCTGTCAGTGGTATATTTACAGAGGTCCTTTGATGCTGTTGGTGCTGGCTAATGGCCGAGATACGAAGTGAAAAGACAGTCTTACCTACTGTTTAAATACTTTGTGAAAAGTGAATGTTCCGTATTGAAATCACCAATCATATGATGAGCAATTACCTACAAGCCCCGAGCTAATGTTCAAACTTCACCACATGTAAATAAGCTTATGTTCTGTAGAGTCTTATTATTTGACTAGTTCCTTTGAATGCTTTGTTGAGTTAACTGAGCTCCTTCAGTTCAGCGTGTTAAGAATGCCGTTATGTCGGTCAAAATGATTCATTTAGACTTACAATACAAAGTTTAAATTACAGTATGTCAAAATAAATCAACTTCTTTAACTAAATGATTTTTATATAATAATAAATATATTCTGGATAACTTAGGCCTATTAGGAACGAAATATTACCTAGACCTTTTTAGTAGTGTTCCAATTTAAATACAATTATTCGGGATAGTTGACCTAGATTTATCAATAATAAATTTGTATGAAACATAGATGCTGTGTTTAATACTCACACCCGCCTCGGTGGCGTAGTTGGCTAACGCGCTAGTCGTGTTGAGCTCGACCGCTGAGGACGGGGAGATCGAGGTTCGAATCTCGGTCGGGTGAACTGGGGGTGGTTTTTCCTAAATGGTTTTCCACTCTCCCTCCACGCAAATGCGGGTTCACTTCCTCTAAATTCAACCCTTATAATTCCTAATCCATTAGCGTAATTAGTACTTAAGCGTATAACCCGAACGGGTAGTAAGACGCGGTGCTAAATATTATTATTATTATTTAATACTCACACATATGCAACCACAGATTATATCGATAAATAATCGATCCATATAAATTTAGTTTAGTAAAATTATAATGTGTATTTTTGTCTTAGATTACATTTACTTAATCTTAAATCTGTTTTAAGGGAAAATTATGTGTAGGGCATAGATACAAAATAATGAATATTTGAAGTCTACTCTATATCACTTACGAAGTATAAGAATATTTTATTTAATATTTAAAATATCTATCTTGAAGTTTCAACATAGATGTATGTTTAATGAAACACGAATTAGAAAATATTATTTGAATACTGTAATAGTGTCTATATATACATTTCTCTAGCTCATTAACAGATCAGCTGACTATATTCATATTTAGTTTAATTAATATAGAGAATCCTATGAATTTAAAATCATAAAAATAACACTTGAAAGTACTTTACCTATAAATTCAGACACAAAGCGTCAGTGGAATATAACATCTTTAATCTGTTTTGATTATATTTTTCACAAATAAAGTGAGTTGGGCACACACTAATTCAATATAGGTTAAATATTTTCATAATATGAAGGTATTTTCTTCTTTTTTCACAAGCTCAGTTTACTATTGCATACAATTTTCTTTATTTTTTATGTTTATAAATATAATTTTCATTTCAAACAAATGTGAAATGGCTACTTTGATAAATTTTTAAATAAAATAAACAATATTCTATAACACTTATACAAAAACAAATTTTTAATAGAACCTAATATAATTTATTTAATGAGTCCTACGCAAAATCATACATAATATACCAATATAAGAAACTGTAGCCTTACTTGCTGCTCAGTAAAGAGAAGGTAGCATCGTTAAATTAAATATAAATAAATTTGAAACCACAATAAACTCTAGTAATACATACACACTATAGACACAAAATTTCTAGGAATAGTGAATTATAAACCTACACTGGTAATAACGTAGTCTAATGAGTCATTATTTAAATACACTGGTTTTACAATGATAGAGAATTCGAGGTTTGAATTTAGGCTGGGTGTAAAAGGTGGGGGTTGTCCACACGTAGTTTTCCACTGTGGAAAACATCCACTTTCAAAGAGATTGCTGGTGTATTTTCTCTAAGTAATGTACAGACGGCATCGCCAAATTAACTTTTTCCGTTTCAGGATATCAGAGAAGTATTGTGATGGTCTTAAAAAATTTGAACACAAGTTTTTGATGGATGTCGACGTTTCATATAGACATCTACATACAGGTACATACATATATCCATACATACATTTACAAACATGTACATACATACATACATACATACATACATACATACATACATACATACATACATACATACATACATACATACATACAATGTACATACATACATACATACATACATACATACATGTACATACATACATACATACATACATACATACATACATACATACATACATACATGTGCATACATACATGTGCATACATACATGTACATACATACATACATACATGTACATACATGTACATACATACATACATACATGTACATACATGTACATACATGTACATACATGCATACATACATAAATAGGCCCTACATTAGGGTGTGCTGATTTTTTTAAAAACAATTTATAATAGTGTGGAAAAGCTGCCAAACATATACCAGTGCTTACACAAAAAAATTCATTGGTCTGGCTGGGCCCCTTTGAGCTTAAAAACAGCAACAATTAACCAAAATGTATCTGAGGCGTATATTTTATATTCTTTAGAAAAATTAAAACAACTATTCATATTTGTGATGAATATTTTATTTATGTTTCCTCTTAAACGCATAAATAATTTTTCAATCTATTTTTTACATTTCTACCTGGGCCCTTCTGACCTTAAAAAATTATAAAATAGCTCATAAATTTATTTTTTACACATTTAATAAGAGCAATTTTAAGTTAAGTTACACCATAAGCTTTGTCAGATAAACATCTCATATGTCCATCTAATAAAGAAAACACAAGTGATTGCGACTTAAACTGATCTTACATTTCGGACAAACATATTACAGAGAAACCAAGTCAGGTAAATCATATAGTCAAATGAGGATTCCAATTCCTCAAACTGCAAGAACCGCAGACTTGACAGGTTTATCTAGTAGAACTGTGGCAAAAATAATAACAGTTGTTTTGGAATATTTTAAACTAGTTTCACCAGAAAATTTAACTTAAGTTTTTTTTATCCCTATGTCTTACTGCCTATTCGGGATATACGCTTAAGTACTAATTACGTTAATAGGTAGGAATAGGGAAAGTTGAATTTAGAGGGAGTGAACCCGCACTTGCTTGGAAGAAAAGGGGAAAACCATTTAGGGGAAACCACCAACAGTTCACCAGACCGAGATTCGAACATCGATCTCCCCATCTTCGGCAGCCTAGCTCAACACAGTATCAGCGCGTTAGTTTACTACGCCACCGAGGCGGGTAACTTACGTTATTGACAAGAACAAAGTACGTAGGGAAATAGAGAAGAACAGGAGAAACTTGCAAGAAAAAAAAAGGAGCAGATATAATATATATCAAGGGCCTGTATTTTGATGGTCGAAAGGATAAAACAATGACACAGCTAAATGCACGTTGAGTGATTAACATCAGAAGAACTTATAGCAATGATACAGGAGCCATAAGGAAAGTACTTTGGGCATGTGTCGCTAAGTCCACCCCTTAAGGCAATAGACATATCAATTGGAATCCTATATTTTATGCAGAAACTTAATGTTTACCTTGAACACTTTACAGTCATATAGTGTGATGGGATGAATGTATAGACGGAGTGGAAGGGTGGTGTGATTTGTTTGATAGACACACATATTGGTAAACCTCTTCAATTTAGCATATGTTTGCTACATGAGTTTTATGTATGTTATGGGACTGATTACATAGTGATTAATGACACTAAACCATTTATGATCACATCAAAAATTATTTCTAAAATTATATACAACACAAACTTGTATATTGTTTAAAAACATGTTTAAATATTTTAGCCCACAGGGGCCCCGGTCTAGATATTGGGTTAGTTGATTTTTTTTTTGTGTACGATGAAAAACATTATGCCACTTTCCAACACTTAAAATTTGTACATCTTAATTTTATATCCAATAAGATATTTGAAAAAAGTCACATATTTTAGTAATTTTTTTTCATGTCACAGCGGGTCTGCTAGATATAAGGAAAACTTGATGACTTTTTTGTGTGTACTAAATGAAGCAATAAGAAACATATAATCACTATTTAAAAAAATTCAAAATTTTATACACAGGGAAAAAATATATTTGAATGAATAAATTTTGAGTAATTTTTCCATTTTCAAGCCCAGAGGGGCTCGGCTAGATATTGAGGTGGATCAACAACAAAAATTATATGCCCTGAGGGGAGCATTAGGCAACTTTTCCACGCGATTTCATTATTTAATTTAGAATTTTTTTTGCCCTTTTCAGCCCACCCTACTCTACATACATACATACATACATACATACATGCATACATAAATACATACTTACATACATAGATACGTACGTACACACACATACATACATACACGTATGTAAATGTATGTATGGAAAGTCAACAATTATCAAAAACTAGAGCTCGATATTTCTACTTTCACAATATTTCTCTTTCCAAGGTGTCAAGAGAAAGTAAAAATGGTCAGAGACAGACATGCTAACAATCACCGAATTTCAATGGTAACTGTAATAGTATTGAACTATAATTTTTTTAGAATTCCTCATGGTAAAAAAAAGCGTTGCATTTGTAAGTATATTTCCTGATGTTAAAATGTAGTATTATTCGAATTTAAGACACGATAGAGAACATTTATGACTGCAATAACCATTGTAATTGTGGCGGACGATGAGGTCCGATATTGTTGCTAAGAACTGGGCGGGTTCGCCCTCGTGTAAGTAGTGATTTAGATTCTCCGAATAGAGATGTCGGAGGATAAGAGTTCGGGAATGGCCGGCCCTAAAACTTTGGACCTCTAATTTACGAATGTAACTTTATGTCCTACAGAGGTCCACATTACACCTACCCTCTGATTTCATGGCCTCTCGCGATAGCAGGTTAAATTGTTTCATCCCTTGGAACAACGAAACGCTTTCAAGTCGAGAAAGAGAGAAAGAAAGAGAGACCCGTCGCTTTCAATTCGGTACGACCCTATATACATATATATAATACATATTATATATATATATATAAATAAAAACTTCAATCGCGTTGTTATCTATCAATCAGTATTAGGCAAGGGGTGGGACAGTCTTCTCTTTTTGTGTGTTTGCGCAATACGTTTTACTACCCGTCCGGGGTTTTAATTACACTAATGGGATAGGTATAAGGGAGGTAAAACCTAGAGGGAATAGACTCTCCCTTACGTGGAGAAAAAGGTGGACCCCTTTATGAAAAAACACACCCTTAGTACACTCGGCCGGAATTTGAGCCATTTTACCAGCAGCCCAGTGTATTTTGAGAGTGTCACCGAAGACTACGAGACCACCGATGCGGGTATTATCTTTCAAATAGTGTGGAAGTGATCAGGATATTTTATTTTGCCAAACGACTTCCACTTTTATGTCATAGGGGTCGTAAGGGTTGACTAAGCGCCAGTGAAGTTGATTGACGAACTAGAATCTGATCCTGATGGTCAAGATTTGGCTAAAATCCTGGTCGGGTGCATTGAGGGTTGTTTTCCACACTATATTTTGAACAATGGTATTACAATCCTATCTCTAGGCTATTACTTCTAAATTTTCTTTTTCACCCTGTATTTTTGAATTAGTGTAAGCTGTGGATAGTTATACTCGTGAATCGATTTATTCCCAGAGCTATTTTTTATTAAATTTAATAATATTCATATACAATATTCAAATGGGATCTAATAATAATAATAATAATAATAATAATAATAATCTAACCTCAAATTTATTTTTCACAGTCTAATTTTGAAATAATGACATGTGCCATAAATGGGGCGGTGACATGGAAAGGGTAAAGTTTAACTTTGTATTTCAAAATGTTTATGAGATAGTTAAAAAAAAAAAAATTGATTTATTTGGTTTGTAAAAAAAAACAAAAACATAATGTAATCATATTCAATATCTAAAACCAAATACATGTTTCACAAGCAGTCATTGAGTTAGAACGAAACTTCTCCGAAATGGCATCCAAGATTGCATTTCTTGCATTTCATGGTTGTATTCTTATGACATTCCCCACATCAGACTTGTGTCATGCTCTTCACAATCACATGATTGAACCCATCAAGCTGTATATCTCCACACCATATTTTTTCAAAGTTTTTGGTGATGGTCCTGGGGCTACTCTAATTCTATACTTTTCCAGATAGGTTTGCACAATGTATCGAGTAAAGGATAGTTGATAAAGTGTATCTTCCTTTCCTTTGGGTGTCAAACAATACATCTGCCATGCGTTGTTAGCAGATACATAGATAGAAAACATAGTCATCTGCCAATATTTCTTCATCCTCACATTCACCCTGCAAGACGAGATGTTTTGGTCGAGTTGGTCTACTCCCCCAATGTAACAATTATAGGTGATAACACATGCAGGTTGGTCCATTTGAATTATTAGTTTATGTTATTTATGATTCCACCTCCTTGCTTTACGAATTGCCCCTTGAAGATAGGAAGCAACCGTTACACTATTATTGTCATTGAATCTTATCAAAGTTATCCCATTATTTGTATCTGTCAATTGGGAGTAAGAGTCTCTTAACTTGCTTCTTCAAGGTAGAGGCTTCGTCTAGGGGTGCTTTCTCAATTCTATTCAGCAATTAGTACCGCTGCAATAGTGGTCCTTACATTTTAGTTCCTCTAGAAGACGTACAGAAGTAAAGAAATGGTGTAATATATAAAAGGACCAAATGCTGTATTATCCTAATGGAAGTTTGTCAACCAAGTCAGTAACAACATATCCTCCAACTCCTAGCTCGGGATGTGTGTTCCCAGCCTACACACCTTGATATAGCTCCCCTTGAACTACTGTAAATAACCAAGTGGAATACAAAGACACCACACTTTGTAACCAAGATGGATTGGCTTACCAAGGATGTGTTGTTTAGCACCACGACTACCGTAATATGCTACATCAATTGATACATTTGCATCTTTAGGGAAAGCACGTAACTATCTCTTGTTTAGTAACAACCAGAGAGGACAAACTTTAACCAAATTTGTCACTCTCATCAAGAGTTCAATTATAACATACGTGTAAATACTTCAAAATTATTTCAAAATTATTTCTTGACATTGTTTTTGAGACTGTTTCACTATGTGTATTACTTGAAGTTTTCCACTACTTTAGATACCTTGGTACATTTGAGTATTCACCCCCCCCCCTTACCCCCCCTCCACAAAAAAAAATCCCAACAACTTTGACAAAATCTACAGTTACCTTGAATTTTATGTTACCTTTCTGAAAAACATAGTTACTTGAACAGTTAGCTATTAGTTTTATAACTTCATCGTCCAAAAACATTTCAAACCGCTCTACAGGACTATAACTATTTTGAATCCATTCATACTGTTCCCAGTTTGGTTCCAGTACTAAAGGCAAGTTCATATTTTGTCACTTTCGGTTAGGAATAGTTATTTTAGATTTATTTTAATTCTCTAGTGAATTAATATGTTCCAAACATTGTTCTGGATTATCTGCTTCTTCTTCTATAATTGCACTAAAAGTACCTGTCCCTCCGACGTGTCTAGTGTGTAACTAGTGCAATAACATGAGGTTGATTTCCACTGAGATGGTTGATTTCTGGGTGGATCAAATCCTCATCTTCATTTTCTTCATTACCCATTAAAACTCTTGCCTATAATATATTACTATCATTCAACATTGAAATTAGTTCATCTAAAGTTAGCCTGAAAGCAAAATATATGAAGCTACAACCCATCTATCCATTCATTCCCACCGCACCAATATTGGGGCATCACTATGAATGCTACTATTTACAGTGTGAGAACTATTTGATTAGTAGTTCGAGTACAGGACTAACTATAACAAATAAAAATAAAGTATATAGCAAAAACAAAAATACTATGATCTAAAATATTGTAGCAATACACTTACGTTTTCTTTGCTGACATGATGTCCTCAGTAAGCTGTTTGTACACTTCAACACCTCTGATTATAACTTTGTTTGGATAAAATAACTATTGCCAACGGTTTAATATACTGTCCCTCTAATAACTGGAAGGGAGAAATTCTCAGAAATACAAAAATAGATAGATAGAAAAAAGTTTGCTTCTTCAATAATGGGGCGATGGGAATAAATTGGTTCTTAGCCTAGAGTGCAAACCTTAACACAGGAATTTAAGTCAGCCCTAAGGGTGAACTTATACGAGTAGTTAGTAGTTTCAAGAAATTCACGTTTCTTTGGATTTGGGACCATTTAATTTATTCGTTAGGGATTTTCTTTTGACCTAAGGGTGCTGGGTCCAATTATTATTTTATTAAAAAAAATCAACGTTTCTTAGCACCCATTCGGAATATAGGCCAACGCATATTATATTAACCACACAAATGGGGTAGGGATGAGCAAGGTAGAATTTTAGAGTAGATGTACTTGCATTTGTGTGGTGAGAGAGTGGTAAAACATTTATGAAAAAATACCCTTAATACCCTACTGGGGTTCGAACCCATCATTGGCAATCCAGTATATAGCGACAGTGACACGTTAAAACATGCTACTACCAATGCGGGTGGGTTTAATTTATTATTGAAGGGATGTAAAATGTGTGGATGTGAAATTGAAAATCTCCTTTGTTATTTATTCTACAAAAAGTTTGGTCTCTAACCATTATATTTGTTATAAAATAAGTTAAGTTACTAGCGAGTTGGAACTCACTTTAACTGCATTTGCAAGCACTAACCTTCCCTCTTTAAGTTAAGCCACTTTAGAACTATAACAGTAACGTTTGAATCGATAATGACCTATGGTATTAAAGGGATATTAAATATTTATGTCTGTGCTTTTATTCTATCTGCACATTATAAACAAATTTCTATAATATATCACGTTTAATAAACTGAATTAACATTTAAAAGCAGTCTTATTATCAATATTTTCAAGAAATTAAATTCTGACCAAAAGTACGAATCTGTAGACACATTTTAAATTATCTAAAGCAATACCTTGAGTTCAAACAGGTTTTCCTGGATAATTATCTATTTGATTTCTTTACCACATTTACTTACTTACTTAATCCACATGGCACTAGGAACTCGAAATTTAATTGCCACACTTACATAAGTAAGCCACCTATCTCTATCTTGAGATAGTTCTATCCAGTCCACCTCATTACACCCTATCCCTATCTTGAGCTTGTTATATCTAGTACACCTCATTACACTCTATCTCTTTCAGGTCCATTCTAAGTTTATCCTTTCATCTGCGTTTAGGTATTTCCAATTGTCTCTTTCCATTGAGTTTGCCAGTCAGTACCCTAGACATGGTTCTAGATTCTTCCATTCACGCTGCATGTCCTGCCCACCGTAATCTATGAGGTTTGATTGTCCTAACAAAGTATTGTGATGTGTACAGGGTATGTAACTCATCATTATGTGTACTCCTCCCTTTCCAAGTAACCTTATCCATTTTTGAAGCAAATATCTTCCTCAGTCATACAAATTGCTATGTTTAGAAATTTAAGTTTTAATTATAAGAAAACAGGATGAACACACTAAGCACGTGTATTATTATATCATCGGCTCACTCAAAGAAATAGCGTTTTAATGGTATATTTTAAAAACAGAATATCTTAAATCATTTAAAACAAGGGTGCACTATCTATTCTTTTTTATGAAAATTTTTTACTATTAAAATATAGCTCTTTTATCAACACTATAAGCATTCTTTTTACCTAAAAAAAGTAATCACAGATGATTGAGTTCTCTTCTTTCATATTTTCTATTAGAATTTAGGAAACAAATTAGGTAGTTTACATGATGTTTTATTAACTTAACCAGGGATCAGTTTATTGAAGTAATAAGTATACTAAATACGCTTTTAAACACAACAGATGATACATTTGTATAGTGATTGTAAGCGATTATATCAGATAAGACCCTCGATAAATTATAAAAAATATGGTGAGTTAAATCATTTAGGAATTCTATTTCAAAATGTTAAATTAATTACTACTATTAAATGTATGGCCCTTACTGTTATTTTATCTACCGCACTGTAAAGATTTATCGAATCCATTAAGCTAAAAATGTATTATTTATTAAGCTAACTTATTTAGATGAACAAAATTAAATGTATTGTGTTTAAATAGCTCTATTGATTTAAATCATCTAAAAAAAGCTACAAATGCTTCTAACTTGTAATACTTTAATGAGTAAAATTGTTTCCCCTTATTAGAATAAGCTAACTAAACGTTCAAGTATTGCACCTGATGAAATATGAAATCTGTGAACGAGATAAGACTTGTGTATCGTGCTGTGAAACATGGTATTCATTAATCTTATACACCTACTCGTAATTTAGTTTGAAAAGGAGGAGGTTGGAGTATTTTACCTCCCACCGACTACTTTATCTGTGATCCACTTTATACTTGGCTACGGTCTCGTCTCTGGATGTCGGGGTATTTTCCCCCTTCCAAACCCCCCGAAAAGAACTCATTAAGAAGATATCTTAGTTTGGGGGAGTCATTGTTTTATGGGGAGGACAGTCGGGGGGGGNACTGTGGGGGGAGTAGAGGAGGGCGTGCTTGGTGATAAATGTTTGTGTAAGGAGGGAGGGGGGGGGGGGGGGGGGGGGGGGGGGGGGGGGGGGGGGTTGCGTCACTTGGTAAGCGAAGACGAAACTAAACTCATTTGGATATTTCGAGGACGAAAATATTCGTAGCACGTAGGAATCAGCATCGCTTTAGAATTGATGGTGCATGTCTTTGATGGGGGGCGGGGGGGACTTGGTGATATTTATTTGTTGATAATAGGGACATTAGAAAAGCAATATATCTGATTAGGTTGTTTTTATAAAATTAAAGCGTCTGTTTTAAACACATAGTACATAAGTTGTTAATTGTGTATCTACTTTCAAAGTAAAAAGTATTTAGACTTTTATAATTCCACATAATCTAAATAATGTTAAAAAAACATTTTTTATCAGGACATTTGAAACTACATAAAATTGTGTAAGATGAATGTTATAAAAGATTACTTGAACATCGTTTCAAAAATCTTCACAAATGTTTTCACAAAAACTATATTAACACTAATTTTTTAAGTCGAGTGTAAAATACATTTAGGCATAAAAGAATGGAATCTTTATTTTTTCAAAAAAGGCTACATCGCAAACATAATATAAACTTAAATAGTTCATAAATTAATTTCAAATTATTGTTAAAATTCCTAAATAATTTAGTACAGAGCTTGCAGCTAAATAACTTTAGGATTTGTGGTTATTAAAATATCAGATGTTCTAAAATATAAATTTCAGCTTAATTGGCAAAGTAAACCATTATAAGTATAAGATAGTCGTATGTATAACAATAATTGTTCATTAAAAATATAATATGGTAAAATATTTAAAATGTTGGTTTAGTCAAATATTTCAAAACTACGGAAATCGGTCTAGTTCCATTTTAAACAATGCCTAAATCATGTCCTCTAATAATCCTATAAAAAATCAAATAATTATATTTCAATTTGTGGAGATTATTTAGAGTAATTTAAGCTTCATGATCATTATTATTGGTAAATACAAATTGTACTAACATTATTTTTGCCGTGTGAAGAAAATCTTGATTTAAATTAGGCCTAAAGCTTATTCTATAGCTTTTATTGTGGTCGTTTCAAAAAATAAAGTTAACGCTCTGAAAATCATACAGTAAAATTAATCATACTAAAATTATTGCGTATGAAAAGATAGAAAAAATTATCAAAATGAAAATTTAAAATTACTAACAATAGTTGTATTAATCTCGGTTTTCTTAGCTACAAAATAATAACCGCTTTAGTGGACACGGGGAGTAAGCATCAGCCTCGTATTTTCTGATTTCCCAGTGGCAAAGAACTTAGGATTCAAATCCTGTCCAGATGTACCAGATGTTTACCACTCTATCCCCATGTAAATACAGGTACATTTCTTTTACATCCCACCTTCCTCATGTCCATTTCTTTATTATAATTAAATGCGTATTGCTTGGATGAAAAGTAAGATATGGATAGAAAAAAACCACTTCAAAATAGGGTTTGACTTTAAATTTAATGTTGAAAATTAATGTAGTAGGTTAATGTGAATACTATACCTTTATTTCTTTGACGATAACATATTTTTCATATACTGTAGAGATAATTATAACGGTATTTTCTTGAATAATTTTTTTAATCTATGAAATTAATTTTCTTACTCAATAAAATTGGGTTTTATTCATAATTATTCAATGGCTGAATAGTATAAGGCGTCACTCTCTCAATAAACTAGACTGCCGATGGCAGGAACATCGGGGTTAAAATCCCGGTCGGGTGTACTGAGGGTGGTTTTTCTAAATAGTTTTTCACTCTTTCTTCACGCAAATGAAGGTACACTTCCTCTAAATTTAACATTACTCATCCCAGTTACACTAGCGTAGTAAGTAAATATGCATATAGGCTGAGCAGGCAGTAAGACGCGGTACTAAAAACTTACATATATACAGTATAATTATATATGCACATATATTATATATATGTGTATATATGAATGTGTATATATAAATATGATCAAAGCTATGATCCATTTATGTTAAAAATAACATCTACAAGTAATGAAATAATGGATGTTGTTTGAACATCCATGCCTATCAAGATTCATTATGATTCTTATGGGAATTTCAAATGAAGAATTTATCTTCATGTTTGCTTTGAATACATTAATCTGTGATATTGTTTGGGTTGGAATGCACTCACGATAAGAAATAAGTGTATTTAATTTCCTCAATTTATCGTTTCGTATCAAAAAATAAACTAGGTAGATGTTTTTGGACTCTTCCAAGTGTTAAAGTAGTGTAATTAACTACTATTTGGCTCGTTAAGTTACAAATGGGGTAGAGAAAATTATCTCAAATAGAATGAAAATAATTTTAACCTCTTTGAAATTCATTTTCAATTATTTGAGGTATTTAACGTGCACTTTCTGAACTTATAACAGACATAACATCCAGTCTCCGACCGTTAATTGATTACTGTGAAAGGGGAAACTAACATTTCAACAATTATATTTTTTTCGGCTATGCCAGGCATTAAACTTGGGACCCCTAGCTCTCTATACACTCTACTGACTGAGATAATCATAAGGTGTCATACTAATTCTTAAAAAAAAACTTTTCTTAGGTGTGGTTTAATTATTGCGAGAGAGGCTTTCCACAAACCAAGGATAGCCTGGCTCGCTTTTGGGGGAGGGATGAATAATTTGCCTGGATTAGTTCCAGTAGGTAGTTATGTTATATTTATAATCCATTATAAACTTAACCCAGTTGCTCCATTTATTTTTGAAACATATATAAAAACTAACATTTTTTAAAATATAAGATTAATATTTACGTGTCTATAGCATTGTGACTTAATTTAAATTCATAATGTTAGTCAATGATTTCAAAAAACCTAAAATATGTTTGCCCTGAGTAGTTGTCCGTTAGTTTGTATGTTTGTACGTAAATGATCTACAGGTCGCAGATAGCAATGAATTCACTCTAATCTTTTGTATTAGAATCGTCCATAATCATAATAGAACTGTTTAAAATTTATTACGGATGCACCAGTCATCAAATTGTTATAACATATTTTAAACAATTTATTTCTATATTGAATATTATATTGGATATTTAATGTGAATTTTCTAAACCTATTTTGAGGAATCGAACCAGAGATTCCTAGATTTATCAGCAGACACGCTACTGAATAAGCTACGGGTCAGAATTTATTTAATTAATTGTTTCAATATTTCATTTTTATCATAATCATTGGATAATTTTATGTAGTTTGACGACATATTTGCACGGTTAAGATTGTTCACTAACAGAATGTAATGTTGAATATATTACTAATTGGTTTTTCAAATAACTCGATCACCAAGGAGAAATTTCAACCTCATTTCCAAAGAGAAAATTCAGGAGACCACTCTCTAACTTCACCCGGGCAGCACCAGGAACATGTAGCTAGCTAATATATATAATGAAAACATAATATAATAGTTTAATAATCTATATTCCCTGAATCCAATAAATCTTGCCAAACAGTAGTTGCCTCATTACATACTGACGTAACTTTCATAAACATTTTCAAGCTCATGTCTTGTTCTTTCAGAGCCGATATGAGTTATCTGACAATGTCACGCAAGTTCTATTTTAGTTCATTTGACTATAGATCTTTACAAAGACTGAACAAGAACAGCTTGAAGCTCAAGTTGGGTCGATTGGTTCTATAATATTTCTAGTATCCCAATTTATTGATCATGAACATTTGTCTTAGATAGTTAATTTACCAATCGATTGGTTGAATTCCTTGAGTAAAAAAAAAACTGTTGTCATTGCACGTCGAATACTAAAAACTTGTTTATATAAGTTGCGGCTAAGCACAAAATTTAAGTTATTTTTAAAATAAACACAACACATTAGTAGTTATTAATTAATATAGCGAGATCAAATCCAAATCTTCTTTATACCTATAAATATCTAATATAAAAAGGGATTAACACAATTTGTGCTATATATTTAAAGAATGGCTATGTAATGTTTTTTTTATAAGTAAAGGTGGATTAGTAGATACACTTACAAATACTAAATACATTTTTGCCAAAATAAAGCAATTACGTAGCCTGTGTAACACTATACAAGTTAACCCATTTCAAAATATAATAGTAATAATATCATTATTTATCTTTAAATCATCAATATTACGATTGGTTTGCTGTAGCTTTTCACTTTTGCTTATCCTGGGCCAAATTCTTTTACATCTTTGTATCATTATCTGCCAATATCAACCTCTATCTGATTATTGTACTCCAGTTATGTTCTCTTTCTTGAATTTATCCCTTCCACATTTACTTCTATAATTATCTTCATCACAACTGTCATGTCTCAGTTAATGACCTACCATGCTAACTTTTCTTTGCTGTCTACGTTTCCGAAGTTTTCTTTCTTCATTTGCTTTTCTTAGAACTTCTGTATTTGATACCATCTCAATCCATGATTTATTTCAACATTCTTCTTTAACACTACTATTCAAATGCTTCTAATCTTTTTCTTTCGGTTACGCCAACGGTTCATGTTTCTCATTCGTAAAGTCCATAGCTTCTCCATACATTTATTTACCTCTATGAACTTTTTCATGCTTTCCAAATTTATGATAGTCATGTCTTATTATTATTAAAAGCTTTTTTCGCCTGCGATATTATACTTATAAGATTATTTCTTCTGTTATCTTCGGTTATTTTACTTTGTACATTACTTCCTCTATTCTTCTAGTTCTATATTAATTTGACTGATTTCTCCTTCACTGCATAGCATTACTTTTGTTTTAGCTGTCTTAAAACCCATATTATATCCAGTTTTTATTATTTCATCCTTTTAAAAAAAAAGTAGTTATTGAAGATCCTCTTAACTTTCAGCACAAACAGTGATGTAATAAGCAAAGTGAAGTGTGTTAATAAGTTATCCTCCTATTCTAATTTCAGACAATGATTCCTTCTTTTACCTTTGTTAGCGCTTATTATGCATAGCCTTAGCGTTAACTATCATCGTAGATAGGTTTCATCCTTGTCTAACATCTTTTATTGTTTTAGCTTTCACTTAATTTTCATTAACTCTAATTATTGTTGTCTGATTTTTGGATTGTATACTATTATTCGGTCGTTGTATGTGATCCCAAGTTTTCTCGAAATTTCAAACATTTTATTCCATTTCCACATTATCAAATGCATTTTCGATATAGTAATATCGTCTTTATTTAGGTGGCGTTAAAGGCAGTGCTTTTTCTTACATTCAACAGCTTATTTAACATCTATAAACATGCTTATTCTCTATTTATATTATAATGATACAGAAATAATTTATATTATGTATACAAAATGATTAAAATACAAACACATTACAATTAAAAATATTGAGTATATTCATGGCCATGTTAAAATAGAAATTAATGTACAAATAAAAAGTAAATAGAGATCCCTATCTTGATCTAGCTCCATCCAGTCCACCTCATCACACCCTATCCCTATCTTGACCTAGTTATATCCAGTCCACCTCATTACACCCATCTATTTAAGGTCCATTCTAATGTTATCCTCCCATCTGAATCTAAGTCTTCCCAATAGATTTGCCAGTCAGCACCTTGAACAAGGTTCTAGAATCTCCCATTCTCGCTGCATGTCCTGCCCACCGTAATCTACGAGAATTGAAGCAAATCATCTAACAACTTAAAACGTTTGACCTTCAAAGGCATCAGCTCACAATATATTGTATCACTGATGACGGGGAGAACGGGGTTAGAATCACCGTTGGGTGTACTGGAGGTATTTTTACCACTACATTGACCCTTACACTGTCTATAACGTGAATATGAGAACATTTTCTATCAATTATGCCTTTCTATCTTTAAAACATTTGTGTAGTTATGAGGATAACCGAACGAGTATAGAAATTATTATTATTATTATTATTATTATTATTATTATTAGCACCGCGTCTTATTACCCGTTCAGGTTATACACACCTACGTTAATGTGTAATGGTAGGGTGATTGGGAAATGAAGTGGAGGACCTACAGTTTAACGTGGAATCCGAACCACGGTGGAGGCCTGGCATTCCACACATTCACAAGTTGTGATTAATACACGACTTGTCAGAGGTGAAGGAAGGGTTTGGCAATCAGATAAATCTGTACCGGGACCGAGGATTGAACCCCGGACCCTCAGCACAGAAGTCAGACACCTTACCCCTAAACCGCCAGGTCACCTATAGAAGTGAGATGAGAGGAACAATTTACAACAGAAAAACGATCGAGATTTCACTCTCAACTATAGACACGCAAGATAAACTGCAAATTCGTTTATTTTTTTTTACTGGGGACAAGGAGGCAGGGGTTTAATATTAGTGTAAATATTTATATATAATAGCCCGGACGAGTACGGTGCAAGTACACCCACAAATAAACCAGCGAAATATACAATATTACGGAATAAAGTTATTTACTAGTTATTTTTAATCATAAAATAACTGTAGATTTTGCAGAATTTCTAATATTCTTGTGGAATATAATTTGAAAAATGTATTATGGAAAGGCACATAAAATATACGTTTGAACTAATGATCTAGTTTCGGTTATGGCAACTGAACTATCAAATAATACCATTTATCATAAATTTTCCGAATAAACGGATTCAATCCAATGTCTCATTAAATAAAAATACAGTCCAATTTTCACAGGAAGAACCTTATTTAACAGATATATACTTTTTCTTGTACTCATGCTTCAATTCAAGTAATTTGTAACAGTCACTTTGGATATATATTATCAATACCAATACAACACTAATAATATACTAAAATGTTATTAACAATGACAGGAATAAAATGTGTTTGTATTGTCCAAAAGTTTCTTCCTAAGAAAATTGAACTGTATGTAAATATCTATAACAAATGTATATTAGTCAACATTAACAAGAAGTCAAAATAATATATTATAAAATAATATAATTTATATTACATAAATAAAAACTGACAACAGTGAAGAACACATGTTTTGACATAAAAAAAATCTAAGAAATTTTGTAATCATAATTTAAATTGTTATATTTTTGTTTGATTGTACGTATTTTACTTACTTTGGTCTTACTTTATTCTCTTATGAACCCTAGAGCTCACTGTCATGCTTACAAAGAAGAATAAGTCCTGATCAAAGTAACTGAGCTAATCGTTAGCTCGCTCTGGTAGCAATGGCTATAACATTTTTTAGACCATATATATATATTGAACTACATACCAATTTTTATATTAATATACTTATCTGAATACTAGAAAGTTACAAGATTTACTTTCACTTATTCATACGTCAAGTAATTTTATTTGTATCTATCATTTTTTATAGTAAATACTAATAATTATAAAACTAGCACCAATATTTAAGTTAAATCTTATAAAACATTTTTTAGCTCCGTGTCGTCAGGTCATACGCATTATGTATGTACAGTACTAAACAAGCTAATGAGTTAGGGTTAAGTTTTAATTAAGAGTAGGTGTACTCCCATTTGTTTGGAGGAAGAGTGGGAAACCATTTTGGAAAAATTACCCTCAACACACCTGACCGGGATTCGAACTCAGATCTTCCTGTCTTCGGCAGTCTAGTCTAACACAAGAGTAATGCCTTAAACCATGCTTACACCGAGGCAGGTCATATCAATGTTGACTGAAAAAAAAAAGGTTTCCTAAAAATATTCTTCCTATAAAGATTAAACTATAGTAGCTGTGTCTTGAGCTTTGATGAGAACCTAGATAAATAAGTTGGGGTAGCCGGCGAGTTTATCGAATAGCAATTTTTCGAAATAAGTTTTTCTAAATTTAATTATTCGAAGTTTAATTTTTCGAATACCAATTTTTCGAACTAATAATTTTTTGAAAATATATTTGTCGAAAATCAATTAGGCGAAAATAAATTTTTCGAAATCATTTTTACGGAAATAAATTTTTCGAAATAATTTTTTCGGAAATAAATTTTTCGAAAACCAGATTTCGATCTAGAAATTCTTTGAACGAGAAGTTTTTTGAAAATGAATTTACCTCAAATCTGTTTTCCAAAATAAATGTTTCAAAAAGAAGGTTTTCGAAAATAAATTTTTCAAACGATAAGTTCAAAGTATAATAAAATTATAGCTTAGGTTAGGTTAGGTCAGGTTAGGCTAGGTTAGGTTAGGAGTATTCTTCCCTATAGGGGGTGAGGATAGAGGTAGGTGATTCCCAGTCCTCAATAAAATAGCTTCCGGAAAACTCGCAGTTCGCTAAATTGATAAAAAAAAAAATTAAGTTGCAATTCGAAAAATTGATTCTTCAACAAATTGATTGTTCGAAAAATTCATTTTCGATTATTTGACTGTCGCACAGTTGGTTTTCGGTAAATTCACTTCGAGAAATTGATTTTCGAAAAATGTGGTTTCGACAAACATATCGTTCGGAAAATTGATGGTTCGAAAAATTGATTTTCGACAAAATTACTTTCGATGATTTTGTATTCAGTGAATTGATTTCGATAAATATTTCCGAAAAATTTACCTAGACCCATAAGTTGGCAAAGCATTGTAATGTTGATTCAAGGTCTCAAAGAGACTACTTTTTTTAAACATGAAATTTGATCGTAAAGTTTTCAAAATAGCCATTGTTAGTGAACCAACTTGTCAACCACCTGAATTATCTCCAAGCGGGATGCTCGATTCGGCAGCAGGTGGGGGAAGAGAGCCAGGCCTCACTTAATCACGTGACCCACCTGATGCTATCTTACGGGGGGAGGGCGGGGACCCGGCGCGAAATTAATTAACGTTATCTGGACATCATTTGTCACTCGGGGTCGTTGTGACCATCTGATGGGCTGAAGACAGTGTGGGAAAGTTCGTTGGGACAGTGTGAACAAA
>CABFWB010000196.1:260596-276884 GCA_902151455.1 Timema bartmani
CTCGGTGGTCTTGGGGTAAAGTGCTCGCATCAGGACCCGTTGATCGTGGGTTCAAACCCAGCTGGGGTCAACGTATTTCCCTTGAGTGATGAAAATCCATAGCACAACTTCTTTCAGAGGGGAAGTAAAGTCGTTAGTCCCATGTCGATTGTGGCATGTAAAATAACCCTGAAAGGTATGTGAAAATACCTTTCCTGGTATAGTTGATAGGCCCTTTCACTATCGTTCATAAACATTTTCGTGTGCTGATATAATCAGTCAGTTCAGAATTACACGTTAAATATCTAAAATAAAAAAATAAAAAAATATAAATTAGTTTAGAACCTGCATCGATGGTTGCATGGTCTGACGCGCCACCCTCGCTTGAACTGAAATTGCCGGCGATGCGGAAATTGGGGTTCGAATCCCGGTAAGATGTACTAAGGTTGGTTTTTACTAAATGGTTTTCCACAAAAGCTCCACGAAAATGCGGGCACACGTACACTAAAATAATCAGATCTTCCTGGTTCTTACCCAATTAGTGTGAATATTCGGATGGCCCGAATGGGTAGTAAGATGAAGTGCACAAAATAAGTAGATATATATTTGAAAATACTATGTTCTCTGGATTATCATTTTATTGTTCTGAGATAAACCCAGCGTTGTTTTAGTGTGTACCATGACCTATGGACCATACGTGATAGCGACATATTTACACCAGCAGGGTAGGAAAGCGTGTATTTAGGGTCTTGGGTTAGATTCCCGACATGGCTGAAAAATATCACTGAGGAAATGTTTCTCCTTTCACAGTGATGAATTAATGACTAGAGACTGGCTGTTGTGTCTGTTCTAGATTTAATTGGGTTTATAAATCGTGTGCTGATATAATCAGTCGGTTAAGAAAGTGCAAGTCAAATACCTGGTACAAAACAAAGCTTTAAGGAAATGTATCCTTATTTATGTGCAAGAAAAAGGGTAAACGATAAAAAAAAGTACACTCATCCAGTATTCGAATCTTAAACCCCCTCTGCCGTTAATGGCAAATTATACCAGATGAGGTTAGCACTTCAGTCCACGTGTTCACCTATGCTGAGCAGCATTTAATTTGCTTTAGTAATTAGTGTCTAAACGTGTTAAATTTTTTTAGAAAAACTACAATGATCTCGTGTTTATAGTAGGATTATAGTAGGAAGAAACTCTTGAAAATAAAAACATATATTTTGCGGTGAAAATTGATAAATACCTGCTTTGGTGGCCAAATGCTCTAAGGCGTCACTCTAGAAATAGACGGGACTGCTTATGACGGGGAGATCGGGGATAGAATCTAGAATCCTAGTTGCGTGTACTCAATCTCGTAGTTTTCACTCTCTTTCCACGCAAATTCAGGTACACGTCCTCTAAAGTCATCCTTCCTCCTCCCTAACCCATTAGCGTTATTAGTACGTAAGCGTATAGCCCGAACGGTTAGTAATACGCGGTGCTAAGAAAATAAATGATCGACCTCATTGGCATCACCCAGAAACGAAGTAGGTTCTCTAGACCTCTGGTCGATCTCTCTAACCACTCAGACATGAAGATGGACCACGCGAGTTATTGCATTGTCCGAGGCCTCAAACCTAGAGATGTGGTATCGAAAGAAAGGTATCGATACTGCACTCATTTAAAGTATCAGAAGAAAAGTATCGATACCGTACTAGTATCGAAAGAAAAGTATTGGTATCGAAACGCATATAAACTTTTCTGCTTCATTTGCTTGGGGGAATTTTGAGTTGACTACAAAATATTATTTTGCTTAGTTTGTGATGGCCGTGCTCATTGATAAAGGAAGGGGTGGTAAGACTGGTCGCTACTCGCCTCGTCTGGTATCAGAATGTATTGATAAACAAAGATGAAAGAACAACAATGAGCTATGAGAAGCTAAAAGAGATTGAGTGCTAGAGTTGCTTCTGGCTTATCATGCAGAAAATGAGTGAGAACTGAGAATTGAGAAATAGTGTCATTTGTTCTTCTTCCACATTCCAACTAGTAAACATTTAATACCATCATGAGTGAAGATAACAAAGAAGTTGTTTCTTTTGATGTCGATCCGATACCGGAGTGTGAGTACTAATAATATCAGTAGAAGTATTGAGGAAAACATACTAGTATCGAAAGGAAAATATTGATATTAGTAAAGTATCGATAGTTTTTTCACATCCCTACTCAAACCGGTGGACGTGTCACCCTCAGAGGGAGAAAAACATACTTGCTAGGGGGCTGCGAGGTGCCTTATGACCATCCAGTTTATTACTGACTACAACGGGAAATTTATATTTGAGAACAATGTCAATTTTGGCTTTACCTTTATTAACGCAGCCAGGAATTGAGCTTCTATAGCCTAAAACTCCTTTGTTTGTACTGAGCGTGTAGCTATTTTAGTTGTCTGAAGTTTTTTTTTTCATTTACATTAAAATTGCTTGATTGATAACTGTACTCCATTTTCCTTACGAATGGAAATATCTGACAGCTAGATTTTTTTTTCTCTAGATCTACTTTCACGTATTCATTTGTCAAGTCATGTCTGCAGCTGTCAATTTTGATTGATAATATCAATTCCTATAAAATAAGAATAATAAAATAGTAAGATGTCAACAAGGTTGACCGCAGCAAAAATATGTCTGCATTCGATAAAAGTTTCTCCAAACAATCACTCAGTTTACCCTGAAAGGTAGCAGTCCTACCTTGTATCATACTATGGCCCTATCTTATAAGTTATACCATAGTGGAATAATGCAAGGTGAGCTAGCTAACTACAGAGTAAACAAAGGGTACATTCTTGAGAAAATTAAAGTACATCAAAACTAAAATATTAGTGTGTGTTTTTTATAGTACATTTTAGTGTAATTTTGTGAAATAAAAATATGAAGAGTATTAGCTATTTAAATAAAGCTTTAGATGGCTAGGGGGGAAAAATCACAATAGGGAGTTAGAGGGTAGGGTGAGTGATATTTTTACAGTTATCATGAGGATGTGTGGCTGGTGGGATGGGGTGGGTGTCGAAAATATTGAAAGCTACTGGTCTAGATATTCTCTGATTTTGGTAGAAGTGACAGTATCTAATAGTTACTAAATTTACTAATTAAAAAATATATATTCATACATCAAGTCGTGTTATATGAAGCTGTCAATTTTGATGGATACTATCAATACCTATAAAATAACACAAATAATATAGTAAAATATTATCACTGTTGGCTGCAAAGACATATGTTTGGATTTTCTAAACTGTTCTTTCAGCAAAAATTAAGGTATTGCAATAGGTGCTGTTCAACTCCCTTGGCTATTTGTCAGATGTAGTGACGCGTGTGCGTGTATGTATGTTGACACTTGAGACGGGCTTGTGCCGTGAGTGAAGAAGGTCGGTAGCCTTTGTGCGGCCAGTATGTTCATCTGGAAGAGCCCGCCGGCTAGTTCCCCAGTCTCCAATGTCCCCCGTGTTAGTTCGTCTTAATGACGCGAAGACGTGGACCTCATGTTAAGTAGCTCGGCTTGCGGGAGAGACATCACCTCAGCTATACCGCACGGGGTTCTGACCTCAAAAAGTTGAAAGAGTCAATTCAAGGATCGGCATTGAGGGTGAATTTGTCTTAGGAGTATTCATCCCCTTTTCAACAAATTTGAGAATATTTCCTTTAACCTATCCCCACCACCCCCACCCCTTTTCCTTTTCATAGCTTACTTAAGGCGCTAGTCTAGGAGATAGGAGAAAAGTAAGTTTATGAGCAGCTTTAATGGCAAAACATTTCTTTTGGTCAAAATAAATACAATAATTCTTCAGTAGAAACATAAGAGGTTAATTTTCTTCACATGAAGATATAAACAGTTATTTAATATTTGTCATGAGCATGACAAACTTTTTAAGTGAAAAAAATGTTGTAATCAATTCTCGAACATTCTTGAAAGATATTTAAGAACTATTAATATCACCATATGAAGAAAGTTAAACTAAACATATATACAGAAGCAATATCTTATTTATTTTGTCAAAACCTTTTTTACATAAAAACTGTAAATCTATTGATTTTAAATCAAATTCTGTTCCACCCCACCTTTATAGATTAATATAAAAATATTCAACATAAAAAACACATTCCTAATATTAATAGGATATGACTGAATACAACTTTTAACGTCTACATTCTTTATAAGAAAAAAAAAAGCCTAACCATATTCATTCTTTCAGTATGTGTATAATATGTAATCATGTGCATGTATTATGAGTGTGTGTGTCCTTGCACACCATTTATTTATTATTTGAGAGATAATTGACAGATCTAAACAAACTTTATATACACCTAGTACCTCACCAGGACACTGCTGGTTTATATTTCTGAAATTTTTACGGCCCACCATTTTGGAGCCAAGGTTGTCTACATTAAATAATGAATGATTTAATTCATGTTTTAATATCAAAACGCAACACAATTTATCTAGCTATATTTATAAAATTTATCATGCTTCGAGCCGTTGTGTCACGACATAAAAACAACTTGTTAAACTTGTCTAACATATTTTTTAATCCATGAAACATTTATTGATGTTTGATCTTTTTTAAATTTCAACCATAATTATTGTTAATATTTTAATTGTATTAGTTTTCCATAATTAAATAATACGTCAACCCCTGACAGTAAAACCAAGAGCAGAAAATAGATAGAAAACATTTAAAAACTAAGAATAATTTGTAATTATTAAATGATTCTAGATTTACTGTAACTGTAATTTTTTGTACTTTTATTTTCTTCAACAAAATCAAATTTAAAATGAAAAAAATTAGGTTTGTAATTTGTAAAAAAGTTTTAAAACTAATAAATACATATGTGTTACAATATGTTTATTATTTTTTCACCCAAATAGAGAAATCATATTTAATAAAAACCTGCAAGAAAATTATATTTATTTGGTTTACAAACATAAACATTCTAGAAAGGTTAATTTTCTACCAACACTAAGGAACAAATTTCCTAGAATGTCGGTACACAAACTGTCGGTTTACACGAATTTACACTGAAATAAATAACAAGGAAATCGCCTTTCACCACCATTCTTTTATCTGAATACCAAGCTGAAGTTTTGAGAAAGTAAGCTATAAAATGTTCACCTTTTGCTGTCAAGATTTTTTTTTTGTCATGACAGTTATGGAGTAGAAACTTGAAATATTCTCAAAAGTGGTGTGACAAGTACAAACACAATTCTGTGGTGGCGCCAGAAGTCAACTTATCGTTAACGTGAACTTTTTATTGGGTGTATCTTGTTACGAGAAGGAGAAATAAACAGGTTTCACCAATAACTTTATTATAGCTTAACCCAAGAATTTTCGTTGAAGTGTAGCTATTTATAAAAAATGTAGAAAAGAGACCCGAGTCAGGATGCATGATTATGTGTGTCTTCGCCTTGAAAGCCAACAGAAAAAAAAAGCAATTTTTAATGAGGGGTTATTTATGATTTGGCACGCTTCAACCTTCCTTGATCACGCCTTGCTGCTCTAAATTCAGTAGTTTGATAGAGTCGTCACAGCTTTGCAATGATCAAGTGCGCAGAGTAAATTACGTAATTTACTTTATGGTGACAGTATGAGGGTTTAATCCCTGGTCAGATAAAATGGGGGTGGGGGGTGGGGGTAGGTTTCATTCCTCCTCCCCCTCTCACACTAAATATTTTCCTATTCTTTCTTCAGGTAAATGGTGATGTATTCATTTACTCTCTTTAACCTACATCCGAAGTTGAAATAGCTTAAGTCAACTTTAGCCATTAGTCGACCTCGGTGGTCTTGAGGTAGGGTGCTCGTCTCAAAGCCTATGTTCGTCGGTTCAAACCCAGCCAGCTTCAATGGATTTTTCTTGAGCGATTATATTATGTAGCATAACCTTCTTTGGAATAGAAGTAAAGGCGTCAATCCCAGGTCAATTGTGGCATGTAAAAGAATCTTGGAAGTTATGTGAAAATACCTTTACCAAAAAAATTGGTAGACCCTTTCACTCCCGGTCATAGAAATTTTCGTGTAACGATATAATGAAACAGTTCAGAAAGTGCAAGATAAATACCCCAAGTAAATAAATAAAAAATATATAAATATCGCCAGTATACGGACATTATATAGTATTAAAATATACAGTTAGTCTTTGACTATGGTTTCAAGTCACGTGAATCCATGGATATGAGATTGTGGTGCTTCGATTTACGACTAGCAACGTTCGTCTTCTTTTAAACATAATATATAGCGTTCAGAATAAGCTAAGTCATATCTGATAGCGTCATCGCCATTTTGTGATTATGTAATACTGTATGTACTAGCTACTATTACTATTATGTTACTATTATGTTTCTGTATTAATGTGATTTATACCATGTTGAATACGGTTTCATTTACCCAAAGTTTTATTTTTGAAAGCAGAATCTGTTTAACTTTAATTATCCTTTGAAACGAACATATAATATATCAAGAACCTATAGTAGCCTACTAAAGTAACATTCGATTTTTGCAATTTTTCAAATTACGTGGAATCCTTCAGAACAAATTAATCGCGTATGTTAAGGATATACTATCCCGATATCATTTTAATATTTATTACGAATTAGGTTAGAAAAATTAGGTTAGCGTTTTCAACTGGTTTGCTCAATTATTGTTACTTAGGAGGCATATATTTGAATCGTGTATGGGTGTAATAAGAATTGTATATTAATAATTATTAATTAAATATACTCTCTACAGGCGAATACATGTGCATTTATTTAAACCTAATAATTTATAGGCCTACGTTTACTCCCAGACCTATCTATTAACAATTTACTTATCATAAGATAACCTGTTTAGCAAATTACTTTTTCAAATAAACTTCCCCAAATTAAATTTGTATCAGAAATTAAATCTTTTTATAGTAAAACTCATCATTTTAAACAATAATTATAAAACTCTAAGCTCTAGGCTAAGATTAAATGGTTGATAACGTAATCAATTCAACAGGTATTGGATAATAAATGAGATAGATATGATTCGAACTCCAGTGGATCTATTAGATCTATGATCTTTCAATGTATTTTTAGTATGATATTATAGTAAAATTTAAAAGGAAATGATTTTTTTTATTTAAAGATTATCATTTAGAAGAATTCTCATTATTTATGTACATTAAATCTATCATTTTAATGTTCTATTTTTAAATAAAAACTATTAATAGATTTTTGGAAATATTTGAATTTGGGATTATATTAATAACTAGTGCTAAATCAGTTTATTAATCCAAAATATACTGTACTATCACATTAGTTTACACCGTTTAAGATAGTTACAATCTTTTTCTTCAAAAAAATCTATAATTTGTTTAAAATACCCTTGTCTAACCGATTTTACATCAAGAATATATCCACAAAATATTGAATGGATTAAGAACGGTAGCAATACAATCGAATCACTACAATCTCTATTTCCCTCAGCGACAGGTTGATATAAACCCCCTTCCTCGCTTCTTTCGAAGAGTGCCTAGCAATCTTTCATCAATTATAGTCCGGCCGGTAAGTGAGGGGGTCAGAACGCTTGTCTTGACGGGACTCTGTAATTGTGAGTACTTGTTATTCACGACAAACACTCGGTCACGGTGGGGTTTGTATACTGATAATGACCGGGTTTGTCGCGGTGTTCCGTCCTCAGCTCTCGAGTTAAAACTGACTGTCCTGGTTCACAACAAATTACTGTCTAGACTAGATACTTGTTTGCGCTCACTGCTCAGATTTAAAGTAGAAATTACAAGTAATTTTTTTTACTTGCGTTAATTGTCATGCAAATAAAGATTTACACAACTTTTTGGAGATGGTACAAATATTTACCCACGGGGCAGATGAGTTGTAGTTGAACGTTGTTGGAAGTTAAGTAACGTTTACAATGTCACGGCACCAATCATTATTGGTGGGTCAACTTGACAGTAACCCGCTTCGGTGGCCGCGTGGACTAACGCGCTAATCTCGCAGTGGACTAGACTGCCAGTGACGAGGAGGTTGAGGTTCGAATTTCGGTCGGGTGTACTGAGGGTGGTTTTTCCAAAATAGTTTTATACTCTCCCTCTGCGCAAATGTGGGTACACTTCCCATAAATATAAAATTGCTAATCCCTAAAACAACCATTAGCGTAATTAGTACACAAGCATATAACGGGTAGTAAGACGCGGTGCTAAGAAGAGAAGAGAGATTGACAGTGTAAACCTCAATATGCGTGTAAATGAATCTATTTAGTATGGCGTCTTACTGCCCATTCGGGTTACATGCTTAACTACTAATTACGCTAATGAATTAGGAATTGGGAGGGTTAAATTTAGAGGAAGTGAACCCGCATTTGCGTGGAGGGAGAGTGGAAAACCATTTAGGATCCCCTCCCCCCCCCNTCTGTTAGTATGATTATTTGAGTGCTCGAATATTTTGGTGACAGTAGTTAATTGTAGCGTCAGATGAACATGTGCGGTAGTTGTATTAGCACGTGGTAAACCTCGACTGTATGCGAATAGCTCTGAATTCCGGCCACTTTCAAATCCAAATAAACTGTGGTCCATAAGTGAATATTTGAACTATATTAAAATTTAATGCAAACCTTTATTTGCATGGCAATTGGGTTGACATGGATATTAGTCCGCGTGCTCGTCAATATGGGTCAATTCAGTATTGGGTTTTTATTTTTTTACAGTAAGGGCTTTATATTAACTGATAATGCGTTATGTCGATTCTACATCGGCTTAAATTTAGCAGTGAGGGAGCTAAGTTTGCTAGTAATGGTCTGTGGCTATTCAATATTGCCTTATATTTAGCATTGAGGGAGCTAAATTTTCTTATAATGTTCTATGGCTATTGATTGATTATTAGAACCGCGTTTTACTACCCGTTCGGGCTATACGCACTTACGCTAATGTGTGATGGTAGGGTGATTATGAAATGAAATGGAGAACCTACAGCTTAACGTGGAATCCGAACCATGGTGGAGGCCTGGCATTCTACACATTCACAAGTTGTGATTAATACACATCTCGTCAGAGGTGAAGGAAGGGTTTAGCAATCAGATAAATCTGTGCCGGGACCGAGGATTGAACCCCGGACCCCTGCACAGAGGTCCGACACCTTACCCCTAGACCGCCAGGTCACCCTATGGCTATTCAATAATGGGTTTATGCATAGCAGTGAAAGAAACAAATAGCTAATATGTAAATTTGCGAGTAATTTGGTATTAGTGCAGGTCATAGTTTTCGGTGATATTTGAATCTAGAAGCATGTGTGTAGAAGATCGAGGCCTACTAGTAGTCTAATATTAGAACATTTAACAGTGCTTACCTTGTCTTTTCAACAAAATAAAAATGAAATATGCATCTTATATTTCTTTAAATTTATATTAAAGAGGTTGTAGTGAAATTAATTTTATAGGTATATTACTAGTTTTAAAAACACGCCGGATTGTTTGAATCGATACAGTACACTTTTAATTCATGCAAATACTATATATTGGTCGATTTTTTTTATAGGTAACATGAACTGTTCACAAAACAAAGACGAACAAATAACCGTGTGAATTCGCATCGTATTTCTGTTAATAGCTACTTCGCTGGATATTTAATACCAATTTGACATAATTTAGTTCAGTACAAGCGTTTCTACTGAATTAAGTACGAACATATCGTCCTTTTGAATGTGACATAAGAAGCGCTAAAGAATTAGCTCCAGGGCTACAGTAAACTTAATGTTATTCTGTCAAAATACGATAATACAAATTCTAGCTGGTGTTTCCCATCATCTGGAAAAAAAAAGATCAGATTTGTCAAACTTCACGCCTTAGACCAAGTGGCCACCAAAGAATGTTTTTGTTTTGCTAGTAAATTAATGTTGTTCTGTGCTACTAAAATGTTGTTCAGACTTAAATCACTCATCCAACATCGATAAATGGGGGCTTATGATAAAAGTAACATGGAAATCATCCTCTTGATTTAATTATTTCAAATAATTTAGAAATTAACATGTTACAGAAACTGCATATTTGATTACAATATACTTATCAGTTGACTCAACTTTAATAGTTAGTGTGGGCAAATGGATCATGTACAAGATATTCCTACTTTGTTGGATGTTGCCAAAGTGGCCGCCCTATGATTTCCAATATTTCTAAATCAAAACTATGAGTTTCCTTATTTTATAAATTTGGAGGTACAGAATATTGGATAATTTGGTTGGAATTTGGCTCTTAACAGTAAAAATACATCTTAAGATCTTTTAGCTTTATCAATATATTCAAAATATATACAGGGTGGGGTGGAAACAATAACATAGATTATGTTTGCTGAGGAATCAATGGACAACGTACTAAGGTTTGTTTGACGTCCGATTGAGCTCACCTGAGTGACACTATCTTCAAAATGTGAAAAAGGATAGTATGTAGTTTGCCTTTATTTAGCTAGTTAATATTTACTTTTCAAACAAAGTGTAAAATTTCAGGCTACTAATCGCCTAATTGTTTCGGCTCAACCCTGTATTACAAACAAAATGTTATTCATTAATTTTTGATAAACTTAATTTTCATTTAGAGTTTAGCTAGAATAGGCTTTTACCACGAAGAAACTCTTAGGAAATTGCCATCAATTGCCTGATGACATTGAGCTATGTTATTATTATTATTATTATTTTGTTTTTAATATTTTCAATAACATAATTTCTTGCAAATTTGCCCTTGATCATGTAGGCGTTCTTATCCCTTCTCGGGCTTCTCGTAATCAAAAATTATTTTTTCTTAATAGCTCTTACAAGGTAAGCCCTATAGGTCGTTGTATCCATAGTGCCAATTCTAGATTTGTCGAATTCGACTTTTATCATAAAAGGAAAGCTAAACTCAGAGAGTTATTTAAGGATATCCCATATCAATAATTTATCTTGTAGAGGTTCTGCCTATATTATTTAATACTATTTAAGTTTACATTGTTTAAGTTTACAATATTCTGATCTATTTTTTGCATAATGTTACTGCTTTTAACCACTATTTGGTTATTTATTTTTAATGTTACTTTTTATTCTTATCATTATTAACTACTTTTTTGTCTCGTGGTTGTTTATCGGTATATGGCATTATTTGGCCATTTTTTGTCTATCATGTTTTCTTATGTAAATGTATGTATTGTAGGGTATGTACTTGTGTGCTTTTCAGTGCTGGCCTGTTATAGGTCTTACGACTGTTGGTCGGCACTATAATAAAGGAAATTGAAATTGAAATTGAAATTATTATTATTATTATTATAAATAGGAATAATATTTATAGGTATTGGCTATTGTTACTATCTATAGAGAGTGACATTAGACGATCAAATTATATGCGTTCCTATTAAAATTGGACTATACCAGTAAAAAAAACCCTGACCCGCTTTGGTGGCCACATGGTTTAAGGTGTCGCTCTCGCAGTAGTCTAGACTGCCGATGACAGGGAGATCGAGTTTATAATCTCGGTTGGGCGTACCGAAGGTGGTTTTTCCAAAATAATTTTCCACTCTTCTTCCACGCAAATGTGGGTACACTTATTCTAACTATAGCCTTCCTTATCGCTGAAACCATTAGCGTAATTAAAACAAAAGCGTATTTCCCAAACGTGTAGTAAGATGTGGTGCTATAAAAAGTAAACAAGTGTGATAATTAAATATTTTTCACAATTTTTCACATACATTTATGTTAAACTACCCATTCATAATATTTTACTTTACTTTATGTATAACCTGACCCCCTTATTATATTATATTTTTATCTATTCTGATTGTAATTACTTAAGAATAAATTATTTTAGTACATTTTAAGACCTCATAAAATATTTTTATTTAATCCATCTAGATTAGGAAATTGTTATGATTGGAAAATGTATTTGTCCTCCGAAAAATTAATAAGTTATTTTTTCTATTATTAAAATGAATAGGTTAATTTTGTTTATACAATCCTGGACGTACAGTACGTATTCATTTTAGTGTGGCTGGAATTTTCAACCGAATGAAAAGTAGAACAAAGTTGGTACGAGTCGTGGGCAGTTCCCCTTCTTCGTGTTGCTGCAGGCTTGATTGCTCTGTAATTACAGGGATGCTTAAAATATTCTTAATTAGATGGATTTAACGCCAAAACACTTGGAGGCAAATAACTAGTTCAACCAATTAAATCTCTTACGCTCGAAATTAAGGTTTCAGTCAAACGTAATTATATTTGTTGAATTTAGATTGAAGACACTCTTACATGACTTGATTTGACTTTTTACTTTGGTAGAACAAATAAATTTAAATACAAGAATATTCAGAAAATAATTGAACATTTTAAATTGTAGAGCTTCATCATACACGTAATGATCTAATTATTATGATCCTTTCGCTCCTAAATTTTATTTATATTTTTCCAAAACAACCTCCAACATATGCATAGTCCTTCCGTACTTAGATTATTTTTTATATTCTTTCAAAACACCCTCCAAAATATACATGATAATTTCGTGCTTAGGTTTTGTGTATATTTTTCTAAAACTATATATAAAAAGTGTACATGATAATTGCGCACCTAGAATTTTTCTATACGTTTCTAAAACAACCTAAAATTAACTATAATCTCTCCACGTATAAATTTGGTTTATACTCGTATTTTTCTTAAACAATCTCAAAAGTACCGTTGCCGCAAATATATTATTTTTCATAAACAACCTCAAAAATATTTAAATCATGCTTTGTGGTATGAACAAATTATTTTTGGACAATAATTATAAATATGATTTATGTGTTTGTGTTTTATGATCCATGTTAGCAGAAATAGCTTGACCCAAAGGCGGATTCAAGCCCTCCTAAATTTCCACATTTCGTTTATTAAAACTAGGTTAATTTTATGAATATAATTGTTATATATATAAATATATATTTAGATGCTGCTATAACAGTAACTAACAAAAAAAATAGCTTGTCTGTTTAATCCATCGTTGTATGCGCATTCATACAGTTATAATTGTAATATTGGCACCATAAAGCCCCCCCTCACCCCGAGTCTATGATGGCTGCGTTATCTGATAGCTCGTGATATTAATTGATCACTCATATGTAACTGAAGATTTTAGCAAGTCCATCACAGATTCTGCCTTAAAATATGAATAAAGAATGACCCCGAGCACGTAAAGAATCCTGGATAGCTAAGTGGTAGATGATTGGCGTACTAAGCCAAAATTCCCGGATTCGATTCCCGTATCTAGATGTCATTCTTAAAATTAAATAATACTTGGCACTGCGTCTTACTACCAGTTCGGGTTGTACGCTTTAAAATTAAAGACTATATACTTAATAGTTATGATTTATATATTGCGACATGGCAGTCTCATCTTAAGTGACAATAATCAGCCATACATCATAAGAAAATTTAAAAAAAACAACTACACTGTCACTTCACCGAGGGGGGATGTGTAGTAAAACAGAATCCTGGTTTACTTGGTGTGGTATCGAATTCTTAGCTCAGAGCCAGGCCCTTAACATAATATCATAAACTACTTTTAAAGTATTTACTTACATTATTCAATCGAAATTTTGTAAATAGATTTTCGATAAACCTTACCTCTCTCCCCACCCTACATACTTTTTTATTATATTTTACTTTAATTTAAAATCTTTGTGACGAGTTAGATGCATCTTAATTCCTATCAATATACCATATTCGGCAATACGCCAGTGGACCACGTTATAAACTTAGATTAAGTCAACGTTGTGTGTGTCACTCTATAAATATAGCTCTGACTCGGGCACGAAGGACTCTTGTTCTATTGTTGTGAGGAGAGAACAATGCGACAAATAAGGGAACATATCCTTCTGAGATCTAACAAATCTACTGGCCTTTTATAAACATGCCAGCTCTCACCCGAGGTACATATTATACTGTCGACTTTGTTGAAACTTCACCCGGTTCAAGATACGAATTACGGACACGACAAGAAGTACAGTACATACTTTTTAAAAACGTTGTGAACCCTTTCCTGTACAGGCTCAATAAAATGAATTTTTACAAATACATTCTTACCCGCTTCAGTGGCCAAATGGGCTAAGGCATCAATGTCGCGTTGGACTGACCTGCTAATGACAGGGAGGTCGGGGTTCGAATCCCAGTCGGGTCTACTGAAGGGGGTTTTTCCTTAATAGTTTCCCAATATCCTTTCATGCAAATGCTGGTAGACTACCTTTAAAATGCTTCCTTCCCCATTCCTACACCATTAGAATAACTAGCATGTATGCCTATAGTCTGAATGTCCATTCGGACTTACGCTTAGGTTCTAAGTATGCTAATGGCTTTAGGTATTATGAAGGATATAATTGATTGGAAATGTACCCGCATTTGCGTGTAAGAAAGTGGAGAACCATTTTGGAAAAAACCTCGGTACACTCTACCGAGATTAGAACTTAGATCTCTTCGTCATCGGCAGTCTAGCCTACTGCAAGAGTAGCGCGTTAGACCATGCGGCCACAGAAACAGGTAATAATTAATTATATATATTAACTATGTAAAGGTATAAAGATTAATTTACATAGATATTAAGTTTAAATATGTTGTAGGCTAAGTTCATTAAATATAATATCTAATGTAAAAAGCACTGAGCTGTGGTGACTCTTGGTTGATAGTTGGTGACTGAAGAGTGGACATTAATTAGGACGAATATACAAGGAAAGGTGAAAACTATACAATAGCAAGGTTGGCTATTATTGGGGTGAAACAGGATCTTTGGAGCCTAGGGAGGGAGTGGGGGATGCTGTACAGATGGTTTAAAACAGTGGCAGCATCGAGATGTGTTGGTTGGACCAACCATTTTTTACCACTAAATTTGTAGTCTATCAATCCAGATAGATCGTACATTAAATTGTAAATTTTAACTATGCATTAAAAGGAATATCAGAAGAAGCGATTTCTTATTAATAAATAAAACTACTACTACTACTACTACTACTATTAAATTTATCACGTGCCTGGTTTTTATGATAAATGTATGTTTCATGCACTCTGAAAAATATGTTAATAATTTAGATAAGTAATAATTGAAATATTTACTATCTTTAACATGATCTACTAGTTTTCTTTCATCTAGGAGCTAAATTTATGAGGTCATTTGAAAATTCATTCTTTCAATAAATAAAATTAGTTTACGAGAATAATTATTGTTAAATATTATGGGTTAGTAAAAATAGTGAGTTTAATATGATTAACTTTACTATAGTATTTATTGTTTCACCCAGATTAATATCGAATATCAAAGACATTTGAATTTAAATTTCAGAAACTAAATCACTTCTTCCCTGATTATTGAATATATTTTATCATTAATGTTCATTGGAAGGGAACGAGAATTACTGAGGGACGTATTATTTTTTAAGACAAATAATTATTTCTGCCGAAATAAATATATTATTGATCCGGTACAAGCAATTAGTTTAGTGTTCTACAAAAAGTAATCCCAACAGTCCTTAAATATTTGTCACGAGTAAAATGGAATTCAAACATAAACTTTTTAATAAATAAAAAATGTCTTGGTCAAATTAGGGGATGACCATGGCAGTTATACTAAGACTGTTGAAGCTACTATGTGTAGAAAATAAAGTTAAATATATCATAATATGAAAAACTATTATATTTATTTTGACAAAAAATGTTGTTTTTATAAAAACTGTATAAATATGGACCTTTACTCACGTTCCGACCCCCCTCTCCCTCCACCCTAAGATATGGTCGTGGTGATCATGGTCAAGGAACTAGTTGGTGTCTGGAAAAGCAGATAAATATTAGGAAGTTTGATTAGAAATAAGAAAAAATCAGGGAATTTAAATACTTGGCTATCAGTATCACATTTAGATACTAAAACAGGATTGCCACGCATCTGGTAAAATCGAGAGAACCGGGTGGACAGGGAATTTTGGGTTTCTAGAAAAAAACCCTGGGAAAAACAGGGAATTTTAAAAAATCTAGTAAAAATACTAGATTATTTGTTAATTTGGGAAATTTAACTGAAAGCTTAAAATAGTAGGTCTTTGAATAGAAAAATAAATGGTACGGCACACCGCACAGACTTTCTCTCTCTTTCTATAAACTCGTAAGATTTCTGAACGGAATAATGTACATTGTATTATCACCACTCCACATAAGAACACGCATAAAATAATATACAATGATATAGAATCAATGAGAAAAGAGGCGCATCTTTGTCCACCTAAGAGCATTTCAAACAGTTTAATGTCTTCCACAAGGGTCAACACTTCGTATTAAAATTTCGATT
>CABFWB010000196.1:279114-304436 GCA_902151455.1 Timema bartmani
ACAGACAGACAGACAGACAGACAGACAGACAGACGGAAATTCAAAAACCACTTTTTCGGATTCAGGAAGTCATGAAACGTCAAAATTCATCAAAATCTCGACTTCGATTTTTTTGACGATCACAATACTTTCTCTACCTATAAGATAGAGAGAAAGTAAAAAGTGAACCCAATAACTAAGCACGCTGATTAAAACTTTTCCTAAATCTTAGCTGACTGTAAAAATGGGATTCCTATGTGAAAACCTGGATAACACAGGGAATTTGCTAGTAAGAAAATGAATTGCTATAAACACGAGATTGAAATAATACTTAAAACATTTGGCAAATGTAAAAATAACTTGTGAAATTCTAATATTTAATAGCTTCTAGAATTTTTTTTAGGTGATCAATCTAATAAATGGAAAACTCATACATTCACCAAGAAGAACTGAGAAAATGTAGTCAATAAAGAAAGACTTTGTCTGGAAAACATGGACAAATTAGTAAATTTTATTACGTGATGTTTCAACCAATAATTGAATTAATTTTTTTTTGCTCCTATTTCAATAACATTCCTACAGGTGAGCTAATCTCTCTCCACTTGAAAATGTGTGTAGGGAAGGTCGTGCGTCATAAATGCCAACACAGCAATCATCAGTATGGGCGTTGTGTCAGTTACCGACCATTCTTCATCAAAGATTTATTACACAACCCTTATAGAGTGTTATTTATAGCCTAACGCTTTCAAAGCATCTATTTAACCGTAAAGGAAACTATTTTACCTCAACCCAAACAAAGATCAAGTATTTTTTTTATATTTATATAAAGATTCATCTTTTAATACACTCAGGAATGTGTGGATCAATTTCTTGTTTCTAAAGAAATAACTCAAAAATATACTACATTTATTGGTATACTTTTATAATTGTTGTTTTCGTGTGGTCAAAAAATTAAGGTACCTTGGTTCGATTTAGGATAGTGTTTAGTTTTGTAAATGTGTTTGTATTACTAGTGAATTTCTAGGAGTTGTGTTAGATATGTAGTGTTAAGAGTCTTGTATCGGTCAAGTTAGTTTTTTTAATTCATGTTTATAGAGTACACGATAAACACCCAATTAAATACAAACTCTCTACATCATTTGAAAAATATATAGATAGCCCGGATGGGTTTTAAAACATGCACAGATACATGAATTATAAATTAACAAACTTAAGTGGCTTAAGACGGCACTTTCGTGCTAGACTGGCTTAATCAAAACGGGGAGAACTGGGTTTGAATCATGTTTTTTAAATATTGAAGGTGGTTTTTACTAAATGGTTTTCCACTCTGCTTCAACTCAAATTACGGGTGAATTACCTCTAAAATGCTTCCTTCTTCATCCCTATCACATTAGAGTAATGTGCATGACCTGAACAGGTAGTAAAATGCGTTTAAAAAAAACCCTACATCCCTATCACACACATCTGTGGTCGCATAGTTTAACACGTCATTTTCATGTTAGACAATATTGCAGGTAACGAGGAGATATGAGATCGAATCCCGGTCGGTTGTACTGAGGGTGGTTTTTACTAAATAGTTTACCACACTATCCACAGAAATGCAGGTACATTTCCTCTCAAATTCTACCTTAGGCACGCCTTAACCATAAGCGTTGGGTAATGTATGTGTATAAGCCAAACGGGTAGTAAGACAAGGTAAAAGACCAAAACAACCTCAATGCCTTACACTTGTAACCTTACCATTCAGACACGGGGACAGCTTCTATTTCTAGCTGGCCTGTACCCTCGTTTATGGCCAGATGGGGCCCCTTCATCTGAAGACACGATCTTTGCCTCGGTAACTATTATATTGTGTGTTACCGATGCGAGGGGGATAGGTATTTTGAGTGATTGGAACACATGTCCGAGTGCCCCGGAACCGACCGTCGACAGGAATGTGGTGAGAGGAACGTTGTACTCTTTAACTACGTACAGTGACTTATATCAGTTACAAGTGTGCTGGGAAATAAGGCGTCACGACCGCCTCCCGCCTACACGCATAGACCTCAGGTAGGGCGGTCGTTTCTCTCTCGCTCGCACTTTTTACTGCTCCTTGGATGCTTCGGTCGACTTAATGTTACGTCTAACGGCGTGTTTTTATATTGTTATTGGGAGCATTTAGCGAGTGGCTTCTAAACACGGGACTAGGAACTAGCTTAGCCTAGGACAGCAACGCTCAACATATGACACAGTTTTGACATGAATTATGTTGTTAAATGCTTCGTAAATCTTAATTTTGAAAATATATATCTAAAAAGTATTTGGATTAGACACACAAATTACCTTAAAATCACATTTTAAATTTTTTATAGATGGTTTCATTATTTTTTGAATATTAATAATTATTACTTCAATGCATTAATATAGTCCAAATTCACAGTCTTTGTCACTTTTTTGATGGAACATTCCTTTTAGAATACACACATTGATATGATTGAATAATAAGAAAATAATAGAGCACAAATAAAAGTAAAAACACTAACACATACCTACACACTTCAATATTTCGATGCTATTATAGCATCTCCCTCAAGAAGTAGTGGTGGTAGTAGTTGTAAGACTCGCTAATAGCATCGAAATATTGAAGCCTGTGGGTATTGTGTTAGTGTCTTTACTTTTTATTTGTGCTCCATTATTTTCCTACTATTCTATCATTTTATTTATTACAAGTTGTTTTTGCTCAATGCACTTTATTTCATACATTCACATTGATATGAGCGTTCATATGAGCTCAAACATTTAATATTAATAAATTTAACATGCGTTTTACTAACCTATAACAGTGCACTTAATACTATACAACTATTCATTCAGGATTATTCTCAAAAAATCTAGTATCTTGGCTTACTAGGACAGCCCCAAACACAAAATATGGCTATAGCAATTTTTTGGGAAGGGGGGGAGGAAGAAGGAGGCGGGGCCGTATCTTACAGTTACAAAATCTACCAAAACTGTTATCATATATTCATACGTCAAGCTATGTGATCTTTGTATGTAATTTTTTATAGATAGTATCAATACCTATAGAATAGTACTAGTTATTTTATAGTAAAATATTATCAATGTTGACCACAAAGAATAGAATTATATTTTCTAAAAGGATCTTCCAACCAGAATTCTACTTTACCTCCTCAACCTGTAGTCAACCCTGTGACGTAAGAGTAAACAATTACTTCGTAGTTACGTATGCTACTCAAACAAACAAAAATAAGATTATAAGTAGTACACTGAATAGATGAAACTTGATATGACTTCACATTATATTTCAAGTCATGATTGTTTTAAATTTGTTCACGTAACTAACAAAATACAGTATAAGAGTACAGTTCTTAGACCACCTGTCTCATAAATCCCTAAAAACTTACAATATTTCATTGGGAGAAAGACATCCCCTTCTAAAGAGAAGAGTTTTAGCTTAGTTTTTTTTAGCACGGCGTTTTACTATCGATTCAGGTTTTATGCTTATATATTAATTAATCTAATAGTTTTACGGATAAGGAGGGCCATATTTATATAATGTGTACCCACATTTGTGTGTAGGAGAGTGGAAACAATTTTGGAAAGAACATTCTCAGTAAACCAAACCGAAATTCGAACCTCAATCTCCCCATCATCAGCAGTCTAGTCTACTGTGAGAATAGCGCGTTAAACCACGAGGTCACCGAAACGGGTTTTAGTTTAGTTAATTACATCTAATTTTTATGTTATCAATGCAAAAAAAAAAAGGCAATATAATAAGTACTTTTCTTTTACCCTTTGGAGTACTTAAAATAAACTCGATAGTTAGTGTGGGATGGATTGTTATGTGAGTTAAGAAAAGTGTTTTTGCAGGTCTTATAATCATGGGTAGCCTGGAATTTTATCGGGACATTTTTTCTTAATTTAAAAAGTCTTTCATTAAATGACATTTTGCTTATGACCAATATTCAAGAGAAGTTGAGATTACTAAATATAGAAAATTAAATGTCGGCTATCTACTGAAGTTATATTTTATTTATTTTTGCAATAAAAGCTAAAAAAAAAACCTTCAGAAATACCTGCTTTATATCCCGTTTCTTACCATACCACTTTTATCAATTATATTGGAAGTAGACGTTTGAAAAACAAAACAAACAGGTCTGTTCCTCATCTTTCTTTGATTACATTTATTGAAACTTGAGTCAATTTTGTGATGTTAGGAGAGTTAATTTTATAGTTTATTTTTTATCTTCAAACGTAAAACTATTATAACTTATTATGCCAATGTTTCTCAAAATCTCGCCAGTTGCATAAACTGAAAGTATTTGTGCAGGAGAGGCCTGCATTGTACAATTTTAATCTAAAAGACAACGAAAAAAGCTACTTTCTAATAACTTCCCTTCATCTTGAAGAATACAGAACGTATGACAGAAGAAAATGTTCTATTGTGTTTTGTTCCATCATGTTCCATGATCAAAACTACACAAATTTGTTCGATTACACAAAAACAATTTTGTTCAATTGTTCAATCACATAATGTTAGATGCAGTGTGAATCCGGCCTAATTTGTTTATGAGACCTAATAATTGATTAATTAAACTTTGAGGTACATTAGGTACCCCCTCAAATCCTTTGCGTACCTCTGGAGCCATTATTCTGAGTGGAGTTAACTTAAAAAGTCATATGACTGTGTTCATAAAATGTACGCAAATCCAAATATATTTATAATAAAGTAAATTATAAATAAGATATATTTAACATATAATAAATCATTAATATAATATTAAACTAATCTATAATTTATTTGCGACTTAGATCATTTTTGTCCCGTAACTAGCAGATGCTCCTTCTCTCTCTCTTCTCCATGGACTACAGCGCTCTGATACAACTTTAGTACTCTGTCGTAGTGGGCCATATGGTTCTTTTACACCCCGAACCTACCCCCTTTCTCCTTCTGACGTCACTAGCGTTTACAATACCGTTCTGCCGAGGCGGTAAAAAGACATAGGGTGAAAAGATAAAATAACATTTTACAGTTCCTCCCGGCATAAAATCGCACATTGTAAAATTTACTGTCTGTTTGTATGTCTAAGTGTTTTAGTAATCCCCCCTCACCGATTATACAATAATTAATAATAATTATAAATCACACATTTTGTTACGTTTTTCCTCCTCGTGTACACGAATTAAAATTTTAAAGCAATCAAATTAAGCGAAAGCGGTTCGTATTTTCTGAAAAGGAATTATAGCTACTACCATTATTATTTTACAGACTTTTAACGCAATTATCTACATTAAAATACGTGACAGTGGCGGAGAAAGACATAAGCGTGAATGTTAATAATAAAAAGCGATAATGTTGTAAAGAGACAAGTTTCAGATCAGGTTTAAAAGTAGGTGTTAATAACGCCGGCGTCAATCAATAGGCTTAAACCCCCCCTTTCCCTACGCTAAAAAAAAGTTAGAGGATTCCAGGATGTCTAACGGTGTTTTTAGACATTTGAAATTATACTTTAAGACGTGGCAACATCGTGAATCTTACTATTGACTTTGAATCTTTTTTAGGTCGGACTAAGAGGGTCTAGGTTTTGTATAGTATAACAACAGGTTTGTATCTTTGGAATATATGTGCCTCAAATTCCACGATAATTCAAGGGCTTATATTTGATAATTAAAGTTGTCATCACACACACCCATAAGAAACAGGCAAATCATCTACTGCTTAAGTTAATTTTGCACTTATATTATTATATTTATAACATTTTTTAAATATCACACTAAAAGCCTCAGGGATAGCTTAACATTTTGAAAGCTAGTTCTAATATATCGATTATGCTTGTAAAATTATCTTGTATACCATAGATATTTTATGTAGCATAATGGACTAATTGAGTCTTTCTTAGTCATTGTTGTGATAAATATATTACAATTAATTAGGTTATTGTTTAATTTTTTACTTAAATAGAGAACTTAACAGGAGAAACGTTTTATGAAACTTATTCATATGATGTTACCGAAAAAGATTGTTAGCGAATGAATAAGAAAGTTTTGCTATCTAAAATAAGCAGTAACTTTGTAGCATTAATAAAGGAACCATTAATTAGTTTGAAAGGCGTACAACCTGAACAAGCTGTAAGACGGGCTGCTAAAAAAAATACTTTGCAGAAAGTAAAATAATTATTTTATTTTAGATTTGTATTGACGATAAAATAACTTTTAACAGAAATGAATGCTGCTTGCCAAGAAAATCTTCTCGCGTGATACAAAGCAAACGTGCCATAGATTTGTCAACCCTGATATAATCTTTATGGTGTAAAGCTCGCAGTAGGCTGAATTTACGACTATGTAAATATTGAGTTTCAAATCTAATCCAGATGAACTGGGGCGTGTGATTTATAACCGTGTTTCCCACCCCCTCACCACTCTAATACGTGCGCACTTCCGCTAAATAAATAATCTTCCTCTACTTTTGTGCAGTTGTGGGTCTCGAACAAATGGTCGCTAACATTGTAGGACACAGTTATTTAATTTGCTCAATAGAACGCGCTTTGTCAAGTGAGTGGTGGTGTATTTTTATTTCTTCTTGAAACAGGGTAGCTACACTTTTGATTACAAGCCCGGTTTAGGTATGCACAGATTGAAACTGTCAAATTAAAATATAATTATTATTTTCTTCGTTATGTATTTATTTTTACTAGTACTGTCAACATTTTGTGTGATAAAATGCAAAAATAAAAGATTTTTGATTATTAAACTAAACCATTTTTATTATTTGTGACATCTAGTAAAATTAAAGAAATACACATCATAGATCTTGTTGGTTCACCAAATATGCCGATTGTGTTTGTGAACCTCTAGACAAGCCGGCAATTGGCGTATAGCCCGAACGGCTAGTAAGACGTGGTGCTAAAGAAAAAGAGCCAGCAATCAAAGTCATGCCATTATTTCGGGGTGAAATTTAGTATATACATATATATATATTTGTATTTTGAAATTACTGAACGTTCTATTAAAGTTTCCCAATATTTATGTTTTAATGTTTATACTCATAAAGTAGTTTTAGACAATCGAGAAATTCACGCATAGGGTTAATAATATTAAGAAAATAGCGAAAACAATGTATTTATTAGAAAAATGCGTGTTTAATACATGTTTTGAAAACATTTTCTAAATCTTATAATATTAGGTTATTTTTCTTAATTTACACTGAAAGGTGCCACTATGGCCTAGCTTATAAGATAAGGCCATAATGTACTCCACCAAGGTAAGAGGGCTACCTTTCAGGGTAAACGGAGTGTTCCATACTGTGCATAAATGATTGAAAACCAAACTAAAATTATTTTAATTTCAGTCTTTTTAAAATATCTGTGTTTACTACTCAAGGTAAAGCACCCTTTACTTTAATAGATAACCATTAATATTAATTATACACTTAAACATATTTTTAAAAATCTCTCTCACACACACACATGCACATGCACGCACACGCGCGCACACACGCACACACGAATGGACAGTCAGAAAGACTGACACCCTGCCAATAAAGTAACGTTTCGGAATATCTGATTTCATTAAAAGGATATTTTCTTTAAGCTACCAAAACTTTTTTTTAGCCAGAATATCTCTATACTTTGTACGCTTAAAGTTAGAAAAATATACATAGTAAATTGATTTTTTAAACTAAGTATGTTTTGAGTAGAACAATTTTTTAAAAATTGATATATATTTTAAAGTAGGGTCTAATAAGCATGTCACTATAGAGTGATATTTCATAAGAACTAAGCTGCTTGTTCGTTTTTACAGTGACCGACATCAAATAATCGTATTCTGAGCTTACAACTCTTGACCATTTTTGTCTTAATAGGAAGCTCTCAATCATCCTTCAGAGCTCTAAAAGAAAGCGTCGTGAGTTTTTATGTGGCTCATTGAATAAAACAAAGGTCCAAGCGAGGCAAGACACGAAGGACGAATGTGACCGAGCAGTTGGCTGTCCACTGCTGGCAGGACATACCCCCCCCACTTCACTTCACCAGGGGTGTACGAACAGAATTTAAATTTTAACAGCAAGGTTATCACGCACTTAGGGAAAAACAGTGTGAACCGGGAAAACACAGGGAATATTTTTTAGTACCTGGAAATAATCCTAAAAACAAAATAAAAAGAATCATAAAAAAACACTGAGGTATTTGTGAGTTTTGGACATTTAGCAACAATATTCAAAGGCCTTTGAATAGAGTTAAGAAAAGCTAACAAATGAAGTAAGAATGCCGTTCCGTATATATGCCTTTCACCCCTGGTATTATCCCTGAACAGTGGGATACGTATTATTACTGCACATATTTTCCCATTGAAATAAAATCCTCCCATTTTTAATACCAATGGCATGACTACAAAGTCAATTATATATACAACAAATGATTAGAAATTAGATTAAAAAAAAATTACCTTCAAGAGCGAGTTCTAAATGAGAATATGGTGAATAATAATAATAATAATAATAATAATAATAATAATAATAATAATTCTTATTTTTACAGATACAAAATAATTTTAGGGTAGTTTACAAATAATTTATTTTAGAAAATTTGAATTGTGTTAAGTATTTCTGAATAAATTGGTTTAAAATTTATTTAATAAGAATGTTCATTGTGACTAACAAAATTATGTGTTGGTATTTACGAGGAAAGCATAATTAAGTGTAGTTAACTCAAAACCTCTATTAAAAAACTTAAATTCAAAGCTATAATAATACAATATGAGAAAGTTTGTGTGGTTGTGTCGTACCATTTATTTTAAAAGTTATATTTGAATTTTAGAAAATTGTTATATCATACTTAATGTTTTATGTTCTATTGCATGAACTATTGTATATTTTATTGCATGATAAATTTAAAACCAGCTCCAGTGGCAGTATGTTCTAAGGCTCCCTCTCGCAGTAGAATAGTCTGCCGATGATGGGGTGGTTGGGGTTCGAATCCTGGTCGGGTGTACTGAGAGTAGTTTTTCCTAAATGGTTTTCCATTCTCCCTCCACTAAAATGTGGATACGCTTCCTCTAAATTCAACCTTACTCATTCCTAACACGTTTAGCGTAGTTAGTACATATGTGCATATCCCGAACGTGTAGTAAGAAGCTATACTAAAAAAAAACTATCAAACTAGACACGGGGTATCGAACCTAAGAAGCATAGTACACAAAATTTGGGTATTACTACCTGAGCTACGAGATATATCTAGAGAGTTCAGTGGAATGGTATTCAGTGGCGTAATAACAGGGGCGTACATCTATAGGACTAATCCAAATTAGGATTATTGGCTACATAATGCCATTTGTACTCAAACAAACTATAAAAAAAACTCATCTTAATCACTTGGAAAGCAAAGTATTTAATTTTTTATCTAGGTTATTGTTAACATTTCGTAAGTAATTGCATTGTGAAATGTGTAAAAAAAACATGTAAGACAACTTTGAGAACATTTCTCTACCTTGAAAACATCGTATAAATTGATTCTAGACACATCCGAAATTCAAAACTATTTTAGAAGAGGGCTTCCCTTCCCTTTTTTGACGAGACAAACACCAATAAAATTTCAACAACAATTTCACACTTGTAAAATCTTTCTTATCCCTACCCTTTTTTTTCCCAAAACTAAAAACATTACGGTGCTTTTTTTTAAAGGATTTGTTGAGAATGAGGAGAGTTGAGGGTTACAGGAAATGTACCCACGTTTGTGTGACGAGAAATTGAAAAAAAAAATTTCAAGAAAACTACCCTTGGTACATGCGACCGAGATTATACACCCTTACCTCCTGGTTATCGGTAGTCCACTGTTCGACTACCGAAGCCAATAATATGTTTTTTTTATAAATGTGTTCTGGATATAAGTACTTAGAAGGTTTGGATCTTTACGAAGATGAGTACAAGAAGGTGAGTCTAAGTCTGTTCCTCACACCCCTGCACGTGATGTAATGGCGTTATTCGTGAGGGTAGACAAGCTAATAATGCAAAGTACCTTCATGTCAAGTGGTATGGTGTGGACTAGGTCTCCCCCTTCCCCACTTCCTCTACCTCGTCTCCACCCCCTTCTTCACTTTATAAAGTGGACCCTACTTCAGAAACAACTTTAATACATACACGGTCTCCTCTCTCAAATAGACTTGGACATTCCTTAAGAGTCGCGTGGAAACTCTTTCTCTCTAGTCGTCTTCAAAACAGAGGGGAAATAGAATAAACATTAAAAATATATACCTATATCTGTAGAACCGTTACATGAATCTTAAAGAAATTGTTGCTGCTTCGTAAAGGATCGTGAAATTCGGGCATTTGGAACTTTATTGTTCTATTACCCGCATAGATGGGTACACAGACTAAAGTGTAATGTGTATTTAGTCCGGTTTTCCAGTAATGGGAAGGTCAGGCTTCGATTCTCGAATGAGCTTGATAAGTTTTTTTTTTTAAATATTCACCCCACTCTTCCTCTGCACAAATATGAGTAAAATTTCTCTAAATTCCACCTTCCTCATCCCTAATACTTTGACATAATTAGTTTTTTTAGCACCGCGTCTTACTACCCGTTTGGGTTAAATGCATATGTACTAGTTACGATAATATTTTTAGGGATTATGAAGGCTATATTTATAAAAAAAGTGTATCTGGATTTGCGTGGAAAGAGAGTGGAAAACCATTTACGAACAACCGCCCTCAGTAAACCCGACCTATATTCGAAACTCGATCTTTCTGTCATCAGCAGTCTAGTCTATTGCGAGAATAGCGGCCACCGAAGCGAGTCATAATTAGTTAATATGCATTTAACTCAAACGGTTAAATAGACGTGGTGACAAAAAAAAAGCGTACTGACCAAATTTATCTAAAACCACCACTCCAGGTTCAAAGTCAAACATACCAGTGGGCACAAGCCCCTGTCGTTTTCTCCCCTAATCTCTCCCCCCAACCCTTAGGCCTACCGGTAGTTCTGAAGCATACCAAAGTGAGGAGGCACATACATACTCCGCTGGAACGTGGGATCCTGACACAGGTAGGTAAACATTGGCTTGGTCGTCAAACACACCGTCCGGAACAACACATGACGTCATTTGTCCGACATCCAGGTAGACCGCCGCCCTGAGAACAGTAGCAGGGGATGAATAAACACTAGCTGGTCAGAGTTTTTTTTTTATGTGGTCCGCGTCTTATTACCCATCCTAGTAGGGTACAGATGGGAAAAGTGGAATATAGAATAAGTGTGACCACACTCACGTGGAAGGAAAGTAGGAAACTATTTAGAAAAAAATCAGCTCAGTTCATTCGGTTGGTATTCGAATTTCGGCCACCCTGCCACCAGCAATATTGATAAAATTGATGCCTTTTACCATAATTTACCATAATTTTTCACCGCATCTTAGGGCCATAATGTAAGAACTTCATTAAGTTGATGGTAAGTGCACACTAGCGTTGGTTTGCTTGCGTCATCATAGGTTAAAAGTTGAACCGACAGTGTGCTTGGGACCATACTATCGGTCCACTAAGCATTCACTAAACGTTCTTGCATACCGCCCTTATTAGCCTGGGTTACCCGTTGACATTAATTTCGCTACTAGAATAGGGATGGTAAAGGTAGAATGTACCCGCATTGGAGTGTAGGAGGAATGGGAAACCCTCAGGAAAATCTGCTCAAAACTTGCACGTGCCGGGATTTAAAGCCCGATCTCTCCATCACTGACAAGTCAGTCCAAGACGAGAGAGGTGCAGACCATACAATCACTGATGCGGGTATAATAGTATGTAGGGGTAATATTCCAAAGTAACCTTGAAGTAACTTCTTGTGTTTCTCCAGGACTAACTCACTTAATAAACAAATTATAATGAAAGTTCTTTGTATTAGAAAGCTTTTCTTAAATCTAGGCTTAAATTAAATATACTCAAGGAAATAAAATTTAAATTGTGTTGCTGTATGAATAAAATAGGCCTTTAAATAACTATTTTATAAATTAAATAGTCAAAGTTAATTGATTTTTAACATTTACTATTTTATATTTAAGGTGAAATGGAAGGGAACGCGAGAAAAGGCCAGTGTTTTTACAGTTTTTATAGCAAAACAGTTTTTTTTTGCTAAAATAACTCAAATATTGCTACGTACAAACATAAGAGTTTAATTTTCTTCACATGTTGATATCAACAGTTCCTGAATATTCATCATGAGCATAGAAATATTATATGAGAAACTTTTTGAATTAAGAAAAAAGTTGTAATTAAATTCCAGGACACCCTTGACAGATATTCAAGAAATATTTAGGTTACTACGCGAAGAAAATTATGTTCTAGGTTTGTACTGGATCAATATTTTATTTATTTTGGCCGATATATGTTTTGCTATAAAAACTGCAAACGCACTGGCTTTTTCTCGCATCCTCTTCCATCCCACCTTAAGTAAAAATATTATATTATAGGTAGTACACGTTAGAGCACGGGTATGGGTTGTATACGTTTAGAAATCCCGAATTATTTAAGATGTGGTTTGATACTTCCTAATATCTTTTTCGACTAAATAGAGGTGAAAAGTATGACCAGGTTTCTGACCAGTTAAAAAGATTAGATTTTAAGCTTAAGATTTCAAAAAAATCACTGGCACTTCACGCGGAAATGTGTAATTCTAATATTAAAGCAAAAGTTTATATAAACATGTATCTAGTCTTCTTCAAACAAATAAAATCATTTTTTGATAGGGTCACTAATGGAAATTTTAAGATAATTTAGGTTCTGATTTTAATGTACACATTTAAATAAAACTTTAAATTAATTTAAATTCCACAAATGGTTAGAACTTTCGAATAAATTTTGGTGAAAACAAGATTTTAAATTATCAAACCACTTCATAAATAATTCGGTATTTCTAAACGTCTAACACGCTTTGCATTGCTCTACCATAAAGCAGCCTTAAAGTAAAGCTGGTGAGAATAACGGTCCAATGATATGTGGACCCACAACCTACAAATAAAAAAAACTAAATACAGCATGAATGTATTTGATGACATACTCCCATTATATAACTTTGTTCTAGCTGCTCCGATTATAGATAGTCCGACAACACCTTAGCTCAATCGGTAGCGTCTCTGCCGACCCGACATGCTCGAACAAATGTTTAGTTAGTGAAATTAGGGTTTATCCTTTCACAGTGATGACCTTGGGACTGGCTGTTGTATATGTTATTAATCTAAGTTATTCGGTTCAGAAAGTGCACATTAAATACCTCAAATAAAATCAAATTTAAAATGTCTAAAGATTTGATAGCTCTAAAGGTGTTTAATTGAAACGTCGTTGAGTAGTATAGTAATAATAATGATGATAATAATAATAATATTGCGCGTCTAGGCTACATTACTATTAGGATAGTTTGTGAAAAGATTAGAAAGTACTAATCTACTGCCGTCCAATGAAAGTCCGAATGTTCTAATCGTACATTCTTTCCATGGAGGCTCTTTCCATGTCCCGATGAGATGAGGTGATGGTGATAGTGAGTATGAGGGTGTAGAACCAGTGGAAACACTTAAACCTAACCTCCTAGCTTACCATACCCTGGTGACCGTTCTATTAATTCCCCTCTTGGGGAAAAATACCCAAAGTACCAACTGGGAATTGATCCTGAAACCCCTACGCTCGGAGCCAGGTGCACTAACCACTACACCAAGGGGCCGGTTGTTGAGTAGTAGCTATAATGACATATCTAACGTTTGGCTAGTATTTTAAACACGAGAGAATCGGATTAATAATTGCTATTGGGTGAATTCCGCTTGTTTGTTTTGTAACTACGACTAATTTATATTTAGTTGAACGTACTCTGGCCCAATATTTGTACAACGAGCTAGCCAGTCCCCATAATGTTCAAGTGGTCTGCGCCACAGACCAGGAGCCATGTGCAAGCCACTTCACATCAAAATATTAACGTCGAAATACAAAAAAATATCATTAAGTGGTTTGTTAACAAAAAGTTAACCCGTATCAGTGGTCGTATGACCTAATGCCCCAATCTAGTGGTTCTTTTCTGGATTACCAGTGATGGAGAAATCAGCGTTCTAATCCCGCTCACATAAATACAGAGTTTTTTTTCTCTCCATAAATGACTTACCACTCTCGCTCCAAGCAAATTCAGATACATTTCCTCTAAAATTCTATCTTCCACATCACTGTTCCCCTAGCGTAATTATTGTATGTGTGTATACGACCGACCCACTTCAATGGCCGCATGGTCTAAGGCGTCACTTTATCAATATCGTAGACTGTCAATGATGGAGATGTTGGGGTTTGAATCCCAGTCGGAAGTACTGAGGGTAGTTTTTCTTTAATTTTTTCCATTATACATCCACGCAAATTCGGGTACACATAATCCAAATTCAACTTTTCACATCCCTAACGCATTAGCGCAATTATTACATTTGCATAAAACCCGGATGGATAGTAAGACATGGTGCTAAGAAACCACCTGAACGCTATTTAAGATTCGGTGTAAAAACCAAACATTCTTCATCAGACCTAATAAACAGTATAATATCATCAACTGAAATTTATTATTTGTTTGGTTGCTACCATTGGAAAGGGTTAGGTAAATGTTAAAATTGTTTTAGATTCTAGCTTGAAAGGCCCGGGCTCATTTCTACTTACTGCAATGAAGAAATTCGTAAGAATATGTTTTTACATTATTAATTTGTCCAGATGTAAATTTCTAAATATATCACCTTTATCATCTTGTTGAAAATTTTACGTATTCTACGTCACATGGAGATAAAACTGAAACTATGCTACATGAATAAAATTAACTCAAAAACTTCACGAAGAACATATACTATTGGTTAGTAAATATAATATAAAACTAGTGGGTCGTTGCAGTGATGGCTGCAGATTATTGCACTAAATTGTATTTTAATTTTTTTAATGGGAAAGGATCTATAATAAGCCCTCATTCACGTTTTATTTAAAAGTTTACTCATCAAAGGCTATCAACTTTACTTAGATATTAAGTTTTCGGTGTGTAATTTGAATAAAAATGTATATTTCTCCCCTTTACACCCCAAATAGAACTTTAAAATGACCCCTCTCCCAGATCTCTATCTATTCGTTGCACCAAACCACTCACGTAATGATTGAGCTGATATTATTAAAAAAAAAGAGACAATTATTATATTTACCAAATTATTGTACAGACGAATCACTGCCCACACAGAAGGAAAAGATGGAACATTTGCTAGGAAAATTGAGTTTTAGTTTTAGGCCAATATTTTTTAACGGCATCCTGATTCCTTAATCTTAAAAATTAGTGTTCGTTTGTCAACATCTGTTTAGTCATTTCCTTGTAATTTCTATTACTGGAAACGGGCTTATCAAATAATATATATTAAGATATATGATATAGAGAGAAATAAAATGTGATAGTGAAAATGAGAGTGTGAGACAGTGAGTGTAAGAGATTGAGAATGAGCAATTGAGAGGGATCAAGGGAGTGTGAGCGAGTGATAGTGAGAGTATGTGTATGTGTTAAGAGATAAATATTGTGAGAAGAGAAAAAGAGTGTGTATAGGAGGAGAGAGATTGTGTGCGAGATAAAATGAGAGAGTGTTTGAAAGAGAGAGAAATAGAATATGTAAGGGAGAATGCGCGATAAAGTGTGTGAGAGAAAGAGTGTATGTGTGTGTGTTTGCGTGAGAGAGAGAGAAAGAGATCATGTAAAATTTTGGGAGGGGTATTCTGTGAAAGAGAGAGAAAATGTGAAGGCGTGTGAGAGAGAATTTGAGATACAAATTTCGATAATAATAATAATGATGATGATAATAATAATAATAATAATAATAATAATAATAATACTTAGCACTGCGTCTTACTAACCGTTCGGGTCATATGATTATGTACTAATTACGCTAATGGGTTAGGACTTGGGAAGGTTGAATTTAGAGGAAGTGAAACCACATTGGCGTGAAGGGAGAGTGAAAAACCATATAGGAAAAACCACCCTCAATTCACCCGAGTGAAATTCGAACCTAGATCTCCCGGTCCTCGGGAGTCTAGCTCAACACGAATATAGCGCGTTAACTTACTACGCTACCTAGACGGGTGAGAAAGTTAGAAAGGAAGAGATTAGTTTAGAGAGATAAAATTAGATTGAGGGAGAGTTAGAGAAAAAGAGAGAGAAATTAAGAGAGCGAGTTTAAAAGAGAGTGGGTTTGAGATAGAGAAAGTGAGTATGAGATAGAGAGATAGAGACAGAGAGTGACACAGAGACAGAGTGAGAGAGAGTTAGACAGAAAGAGTGAGACAGAGAGTGAGACAGATAGAGTGATATAGAGAGTGTGAGGTAACGAGTGTGAGATAGGGAAAGTGAGATTGAGATAGAGGGAGTTTGAGAGAGAGAGAGCGTTTGTGAGATATCGTTAAAAAGATAGAGTGTTTGAGAGAGCTTAAGGGAGAGCACTTAAGAGAGAAAGTATAATAAAGATAATAAGAGACAAATTGGGTGATAAAGAGTGTATGTGAGTGTAGATAGTGTGTGAGAGAGAAGAATAAAGTGTGAGAGGAAGGATGAGAAAATATTATATCAGATTTTTTTTATAGAGGGAGTGTGCGTGTGTGTGTATTTGTGTGTGAGGGGAGAGAGTGTAAGAATGTGTGAGAGCGTGAGAGAGTCTGATAGAGCGAGTGAATGCGAAAATATAGATGTGGTACTCAAACATTACGGTACTTTAAATAATATATCCTTAAAATTAAGCGGTAAAATGAAAACGTAACCTAACTTGTGTATTTCTATTGTGTTACTATGTGCTAATATGAACATCAAAACCCATTATTTGAAAAAAATGAACACCAAAACTCATACTTAGATAGTTAAAATGGCTATTTTTTTAAACATTATTCGAGATAATTATATCGTTTTTTGAGCTTATAATACATACCTAAATATATTTAAACATCATTTTATCATGCGCGAAACAAAACATAGACAATATTTTCACGAACTTAACCTTTTAGTTTTCAAATTATGCTCAATATTATTGATTTAAATGCGAATTAACGATAACAACATTCCAATAAAAAAAAGTATCCCCAGTTTAGGAATCTCAATTTAGATGTGTTATGACCAGCATCCAAAGAGAAAATTGTGATGTGTTCGGACCAACAAATAAAGATTGAGCTATTATTTTTTTAGCCAAAGATATATATTTTATTTAGAGATTTACAGCCATGCAGTAAATAACGGTTTCCATGGTGATCAAACAAATAATGAAAAACTGAAATTCTTTGTGAAAATTGGGTTTTCATGGAAAACTACTATTTTTCCCGACATCCTGGACTCCTAACGGTTAAAATGAGAGGATCATTTTTAAAAATTTGTCTAGTAATTTCCTCGTAATTTATATTACCAGAAACGGGGTTATCAAATTATATAACTTATAAGATACATATTTTATAATACATTAAGAATGAAATAAATACTAATCTTTAGTAAAATCTGTTAAAATAAAACGATATTAACATTTTAAATTTCCTAAAGCCTTAATTGAAACATAGTTGTTAATTATTGATATTTCATTTTGTATTGTTTTTATTATTATAATTACTATTACTAGTATTATTATTAAAATGCCTTAAGGGCTTGTCAACTAAAATCGGCTTTTCGCTTTATGAAACAATGAACCCAATTTAGACCAATTTTTGAAGAAATAGAAAATCAGTTGAGATGATATGCAAGATAAATTCCAAAACTCTCTTGCATTTAGTTAACTTATTTTTTACTTTCTTTTAGCTGAGGTACACTCAAGGTGGGAGTAATTATCCTGAAAAAAAGTTCAATGCTTTTTACAGTTTTTAGATCAAAACATTTTTTGGACAAAATAAATCAAATATTTCTCCAGTAGAAACACAGAGATGAATTTTCTTCACATGTTGATATCAACTTTTATTGAATATCTGTCAAGAGTGTCAAGAGAATTTAATGACAACGTTTTCTCTTCATTTAAAGTTTCTCATGTAATGCCACTTTGCTCATGACAGATATTCAACAATTTGTTGATATCAACATGTGAATAAAATTAAACTTTGTTTCTACTGTAGCAATATTTGATTTATCTTGGCAAAAAAATAAAGTTTTGCTATACAAACTGCAAAAAATAAAATTGGTCTTTTATCCTTTTCCTACATCCCAACTTCAAAGTCGGGTGGAAGGCTACGTGAGTTAAAATTTTTAAAATTTTATTTTGGGAGTTTTTATAACACGATAACTTTTTTGTAAATATGAATAAGTAAACACACGGGCTATCTATTGTAGGAGAGGTGATAAATGACAGATAGCAAAAACTACCATATCTACTCTCATTTATTTATAAAGCACACCAAATGATCTCCATGACCATATATTGAGTTACTGTCACCTCAGAAGTCAAACACTAAAGATAAAGTTTTTATTTTTATCCCTTTTAAAGTCTTTACATTATTTAAACACAAACTTATGTAATTAATTGTTTGAAATTTGAATATTTATTTTTTGGGAAAGTGGTGTCTGTGGTTCACTTAAAAATGCTTTACAAACGACAGCTTCTAAAAGGCTCCCTTCTATTCATAAATTAATTTGGTGAACCAGTCGAAATAAGGGTGGTTGATGACGTCATGCACACCGTAGGGGGTTGTGTTAATGCGCATGTATCTACTAAATAATAAGCTTTATTTTGAAACTAATATTTTATATTGTTCTTTAGCTAAGTTGTAAAAAACATCGTTTTTTATCATTTATTGTGGCTAGCTATAAAAAATATAAGTTTGAATATAATAAATTAATATTTAATTTAATATTTGTTGTCCGCTAATGACCATTTTGTGTTTACGAGCCTTAAAAGATCAATATCTCTTACCACTAGATTGAAACAAAAAATATAATAGGCTTATTAATATTTTTTGTTCTTTAAATTAGTTGCGAAAAAACCAACCATACAGTCATCCTTTAGTAAGTATTATAAGAAGCGTTTGATAAAACATTCAATTGATAATATAGTGATACTAGAAAAATAATCAACATAGATTAACATTAGTGAGACCCTCTTCGGTGGCCGCATGGTCTAACGCGCTACTCTTGTACTAGACTAGACTACCGATGACGGGGAGACCGAGGTTCGAATCTCATTCAGGTGTACCGATGGTGGTTTTTACAAATTGGTGTTCTACTCTCCCTTCAAGCAAATGCGGGTATACTTCCTATAAATAGAGCCTTAAACTTCCTCATCCCTAAAACCATTATTTAAATTAGTACATAAGCGTATAAACCGAACGGGTTTATAATTATATTGTACATATTTCTTGAATATTTGTCATGGTATTGCGTAATTTAACCAGAACTTTTTATTTCTAGTTAAAAGATTTCGGGTCAAATGCCAATATGCTCATGATATATTATATCTATATATCTAAGAACAATTGATATTAAGAACTCTAGGCCTATGTAAAAAATAAAAATAAATTTATCTACTGAAGCAATATTTTATATCATTTGGTCGAAAAGAGGATTTTATTACTAAAACTGTGAAAATACCAATCTGAATAGCACTACCTTAAATCTCACTCCAAGTTCAGTAGTTGATTTTAATTTGTGAAAATATTTTCTTTGAATTAGTACATAACAATATGGTTAGTACAATTTTTAGGTTCATTACTACTCCAGAAAATTATCGTACACATTGTCCGTTGATAGCCAGTACTGGCATTAAAGCGTGCATTAAATCCAGAACAACAAAAAAAATCTTGTCCATTAACATTAGGATGATATAAACGTTCTTTATTATTTCATTAAAAAAATTACCGTTTTTGTTTCCAAACAAAGCGTCTATTCAATGAAACAAACTTCCCCCATTTTTTTTTTCTTGTGGAGAGGTAGTGTTTGTCATCACTATTTAAGCTAGCCGTAAAAGGTAATCCTTATGTTTAACACGTTAATAAAGCTTAATTCTCACATCTCCTGTAGCAACATGCGGGTCAAGGGTTTACAAACAGTGGCCCTCACTCAAAAGTGTGTTTGAGTTTCTGTTGGAATCTACGACGGTTGTCCCGAGGTTTAAAGCGTCAGGCTCACAATATATAGGATTTGCAGTCAGAGAAAGGTCAAGGTTCAAATCTAAGGAGAGCAGTAATGCACTTTGTTTTCCATATTTTATTCAAGCCCTCTCGTTTTTCCCACTCTTGAACGTTGTTTCACTTTATTTAAAACTAACCACCTCCCTAAACCTTAAATCATCAGTAAACTGTATGTTAAGAGTCCGTTTCACCCCACGGAAAAAAACCTTATTACTAACGTATTACAGCTCGAACCAGGTGTCTTAAGAGTACGTCTCACTCCATGGATGGCACCTAACTTAGGTAGGTAATACACCTTGGACCAGGATTCACGTTTGGTGTTTTTTTGTCTTTGTTAGAAAATTGTGGAGTTGAGATCTGTGAAACCATTTGACGTATTTTGAAAATTACAACAAAATTTAAAAAAAAATTGAAGTAAAAACTTTGTCACCTATATCAATTTCGATGGTACCGTATGAATAATGTAGAAAACCGTAATTAAATGCTACTTATGGTTTGAGCGTGATTGTATAGTATTCCAGTAAATCGGGAGTGAGAAGGACTCTTAAATGGTGGTAGTGTTTGATACATTTGAATTAATCATGCAGCCGCTTTGGTGACCGCATGGTCTAAGACGCTACTCTCGCAATAGACTAGACTGCCGATTAGGGGGAGAACGAAGTTCGAATCTCGGTCGGGTATACTGAGGGTGGGTTTTATCTAAATTGTTTTCCACTCTCCTCCACGCTAACGCTGGTACAATTCCTCTAAATATAACCTTCATAGTCCCTAAAACCACTAGCGTAATTAGTGCGTAACCCGAAAGGGTGGTACGATGCTGTGGTAAAAAGAAAACTAATCTTGCCTATAGCTCGAACGGGTGGTAAGACGTAGTGAATAAAACAAATGCATGCTATGATAGTAGTCTTTTCTATCCAATTTCTAAAAAAGTTAATATACACGTATTATTTATTTAGGGAATCGTCAATATTGTTATTTTTTTATCAACTCATAACAAACAATTTTGAAAATTTCAATAAAAATATGTTGTTGCCAACATAAACGAAACTTGGTGTAAAATGGTATTCAATTGAGTTATCATTGATATAATATTATTACTATGTTACAAAAAACACACATTAATGATTGAGCCAAGAATAGTCAACACTTAGAAAAAACACATATTTTATTAAATTTCATTAAATTATAAAAATATATAATCCTCCTTTATGAAATCATCAACCAATAATAATAATAATTATTATTATTATTATTATTATGAATCTCATTATTTTAACATTAGCAAAATAAAATAACACCTCATATATGTAAAAAAAAAACCTCTTCGGTGGTCAAATGGTCTAACCCCTAAAGCGTCAATCTCGCAATATACTGGAGTCTTATGATGGGAATGTCACGGATTTAATAACGGTCGAGTGCACTGAGGCTGTTTTTTCCTGAATGGATTTACACTCTCCCTTCAATTAAATTCAAGTAAAAGTAAAAAGTACACGCTGTACTGTAAGTTATAGCTATAGTTTTATTAGCACGTCTTACTAACCGTTCGGGTTATACGCTTATATACTAATTACGCTAGTGATTTTATGGATTAGGAAGGTTATATTTAGAGGAAGTGTACCCACATTTTCGTGGAGGGAGAATGTAAAACTGTTTTGGAAAAATCACACTCAGTGCACCCGATCGAGATTCGAACCTCGATATCCCCGTCATCGGTGTTATAGCCTACTGCGAGAGTAGTGCCTTAGACTATGCGGCCACCAAAGTGGGTTGTAGCTATAGTTAATAGTAATGAAAGCTGGCACTTTGATATGCAGCAAGTCTGTAAACTTTCATATCAGCATTGACTATCAGTCTAATGTTTAAAGCTGGCACCTACACACGCACACACGCGCGCACACACACACACACACACACACACACACACACCACACACATATATATATACATTTATATAGACATATACATATACTTTGAAAGCATATGCTGTGCAGCAAGTTTGTAAACCCTCATATCAGCAATTAGTTATCGGTTGAACGATCGTCACTCACGTAGGTGACCAAGCCAATGTTTGCGCTGGAGAAGAAGTGGTATCTCCCCCACTTAGTAGTAATGGTGCCACCAAGCTCAACACACCTTCAGTCCATTCCCACTCTACCTGGTCATGACGTCATACATTCTCTATTCTTGACAGGAAATTGGGTGTCGCAACTCCAGATGGTTGCAATGAGGGTGTGTTTAGCCCTCTCTATGTGGTTTATGGCCTTCTATTTGGATCAATGGGGTGCATTTATTAGAAATTAACCTATAATATCTAATTTTGTAAAAATATTTACTAGCCTTTAAAGACTACCTCAAGAGTAAAAATATACGTAAAATATGTCTTAAGCTCTCTTTCTAACGACGTTGCCTACTTGGAGAGCCCGGAGCTAAATTTTGCGAAGCGGGTTGCATCTTAACTTGGAGCAGATAAGACTAAGCACTATAAAACTTTGGCACCAATGTGCGAAATAAAAATAGGGGGAAGAAAATGAGAAGTTTTCCTTGCAAGGACTCTTTTTTATCTACTGATAACATTTCCCCTCTTCAGCTGACGAGTTTACACAGTCACTATACTATTTGCGTCTTGAAAACTTTGACTTGCTTTTTAAAATTACTTTTTCCTTGTTTGCAATTCTAGATATGCTTCCACAAACTTTTTCAATATACATCCTGGAGGGATGCCATTGCCATGACCAAGACAAATAGTTTAAGTTGTAGATGATTGATAAAAAAATACGTTTACAAAAAATACTATTTCAAAATAAAAATAACAATTTGGTGACACTGTAGGACTATTTTTGGAATCATTTAAAAACTTATGGTTTTTATTTCAACGTTAGACCTATATATTTGAAATTCACTAAATAAAACGTAAATTCATTAACATGGGAAATCCTAACTTGACCTGCCGTGACGTCATAGGTAGGCAACATCCATAAACTCTCGCGTTTAGTGTAAGTTTGTTAAGGATTATGTGAAATGTTTTGAAATGAGAAAAATAGGGCCTACATAGGAAAAGGTGCACTGAAGTTCTCTTGGAGGTAGGGTGGAGAGCAGCTATGAGAAGTTCAAACAGGTGGGCACGCAGGATAAGGCATCAACCTTGTCTGGTCTGGTTTGCTGATAGGAATTTGAATCCCGGTTAAGTGTACTGAGATGGAATTTACTAAATTATTTCCGATCTATTTTTAGACAAATGCAGATATATTTACATTATATTTTACCTTCCTAATACCTAGCCCATTTGTGTAAATAATATTAAAGATAGGGCAAACGAATAAATTTCACTGAGATGATTAAAAAAAAGACCTTTTATTTATTTTGTTAAGATGTTTTTTTCAATATTTATAGACCTAGGATTAAGTCTACAGTGTTATTGATGCTTTATTAATTTTTCCGTTTTTAAGTCGTGTTATGATTTTTTTTGTTCCATAAGATAACGTTTCCGAAATAATACCTAATTTCTATTGAAAGGGTAAGCTTACAGTCCTCTTTAGATATAATTATTTCTTACCACCATTTTAAGGGAGTACACCTGTGTGAAAATTAAAACTTACAAATTATAGTCTGATTCGGTGGCCACATCGTCTAAGGCGTCACTCTCGTGTTAGACAAGACTGCATATAACAGGGGGATTCCTAATTCACTAGCGTAATTAGCACATATGCGTGCGAATTTTATTTAAACAAATTACATCTTACATCTATCTATAAATCCACTGAAAAAGTTATCTCGGCGTCAGATAGGGAAGTCAGGGTTTAAATCACAAACTTCTGAACATTGAGGATGTTCTATCCACCGACTGGTCATCCATTGTTTTCGTACGAAATTGTTGGAAAGTCATAAACTAGATATATTACTCATCTTTAACGACTTACATCCTCACGTGGTCACTTGACCTAAGGTGTCAAGATCATAATATACCTAATTGAAACGTGATGGAGACGCCAAGGCCGAGGATATAATATCGTACGGGTGCAATCGCAGTGGTTTTCACATGTGATTTTCTTATAACATCTCCATGATGATGTGGATGCACTTATTTTAATACTATCCTACTCATCCCTACCCTGTGTTTTTTAAGCACAAAGTCTTACTATTCGTTCGGGCTATACACATACAGTACGCTGATCTGTTAGGCATGAGGAACGTTAATTGAGAGTAAATGTACCCGCATTTTCTTGTGGAGATTGGAAAACAGTTTAGGATAGACCACCGTCAGTACGTCCGATAGTAATTTGAATACCGAACTCCCCGTCTTCAGTAGTCCAGTATATTAGGAGAGTGACGTCTTGACAAACCGAAGTGGGTCCTATTCTGTATATGAATATATTAAACAAGTATTTTTGTGTTAATAGCACGAATATAAAATAATAATAAAAATAATTTACCCAATTTGATTAAGTATTTACTAATTCTTGTGTTAAGCTTAGTATTTGAAAAAAAAACTCGTGTGCAGTTGTATTCATAGGAAAAATTAACATTCTATCAAAAGTCACAACTTCAAATTCCTTATAGAGAAATGAATGGATATCTATAAAAATGTCTCCTGTCATCAACTAATTAATAACCGGCCCCGTGTTGTGGGGGTCAGTGTATCTGGCTACAAGCGTGGGGGCCCCGGGTTCGATTCCCTGCTGGTACCTTGGGTAATTTTCCCTTTAGGGGAATAATCCCAATGCTCACCAGAGTTTGGTAAATTAGGCTAAAGTCAGGCTAAGACTCACCCCGGCCTCACCACTCCATAGTAGTTCTCATCACATCATCTCGATGTGGGTATGACGTGTGGACAGCCTCCTATGGTGTACCCTGGGCTACGTTCTGTGCCACCAGAGCGGCTAATAGTCTACACATAAGGTGACCGAACCTGGATGTTAAAGTCCCTTCCGGTCATATATGCCATACAATAAAAAAACTAAATAATATTCCAACTCCCACTTTTTACCCCTAAGCCTTAGCTGGCACAAATGTAGATATATTAAGCTTATCTAAATGAATATTATAGCATGGATTTTTATATTTATTATGTATTATTACATTTTGATACGATTATTGTATTTGCCTACAGCCTATTTATTTTTGGTTACTGTACTATCATTTTAATAAAAGAAGATAAGGTGACTTTAAAGTATATATATATATTAATATATAAAATAAATATATATATATAATATATATATATTAATATATATATTAATATATATTA
>CABFWB010000196.1:309017-325198 GCA_902151455.1 Timema bartmani
TAATTGAGCGTGTATTTGCACCAAGATATTGAGATTCCTGGCCGTAGAATCGGGTCGGCAGGTTTTGAGTTGTTTCTTCTAAGGTTAAGTTAGTTCGTAAGTTGTTTGTCTAGACGTCCCTTGGGTACGAAAGTTTAAGTCATGAACCGTGAACCCCCGACGTCCCATCTGAACAATCCACCTATTTAAACTATTGAGGTATGAATGAAGATGGTTGAGTTTAGAGAAAATGTACCAGCACTTTCTTGAGATAGAAAACCGGTTTAGAAAAAAGTGCTCAGTACATATGGACGAGAATCAAACTCCGATCTTTCTATCCCAGGCAAACCAGACCAAACTTTTGCCTTTGTTAAGCCCACTGGTATTGGTGATGATTGCAGGTCTCATAATTATATATTGTAAATAACTATCAAAATGGGCAATTTGGGAAAAAGCAGGAATGGTATAATAAAAGAGTGAATTCTAGTGAGATTACTATTAATCAAATTTCTCATCCGGGACCTACTACTATTCGATTTTTAATAGCCCTAGTATTAAATATAATAATACAAATAATAACTATAAAATGCATACAGTTTTTATCGTTCATACGTAGGGTGACCATACTTCCCATTTTGAACGGGATAGTCTTAGCCGTCCCATCGTTTAAGTAAAAATTCTGTTTATGCCCCGTTTTTTTATAAAAACTTTAAATATGCTTGAATATTGGTGTCAATTAGAAATCTATAGTTGTGATGAGGTTGGTTACATGGAATAAATCAAGTATTTCTCTATCTGATAGATGGGTGCAAATATTTTCTGAAATGAGTGAAAAATGTTTAGATTTTCAAGATTTTTGTAATGTAGTAGAGTTTAGTCTTTGTTTGCCAGGATGTACAGCATCCGCGGAAAGAATATGTTATATTATTAATAGCATGTGGTCCAAGGCGAAATATTAATTAAGTGTTGAATCAATGAGAGCCATGCTAAATGTAAGACAAAATTGTAACATGAAGTGTGATAAGTTTTATGACAAGGTATTGAAAGATCGAAACTAGTTAAGCAAATTAAATTCATCCGAAAAATGATGTGAGCATGTTAAAATGCAAGTTCCCATCTATATCGACCTAAAAGTTTTGGTGTGAGTTCTGTGAAGAATGATTGTACGCTCACATTATTTTTATGTTATAAAAACAAATTTATAATTTTTTTTTCAACTTGACTTTTTCCTGTCTCTCCTCCCCCCCTTTACCCTTGTCCTATTTTTGTCTCAAGGAATTATGGTAGGCCTATTCATACGTCAACTAAGATCTAGCTCTAGTTTCTATTTGCGAAAGTTTAATTGTCCAACATTTTTTCAATATAGTTTGATTAAAGCTTCCACATATTTCGACAGTTTAATCATTCCATTTTGACAATAAATTAAAAATATTTGTTTACATTCAAAGTATTACCTCACGGGTTGAACCAATCGATAATACTCTCACAAGCATCTATAAAACCAATTTTGTTTTTATGGAAATACGTTTTGCTAAACCCGATCATTGACTAACGATTCCTCAAATTGTATGAAATTGACAGCACAGTTCTATCAGAAATCAAATGGGTCCAAACAATAACACATTCACAAACAATAATTTTATTTTAAATGAACTAATTTGGGCTTGATTGAAGGGACGCTATTTTATTATAATGAATAATGTGAGTCAATATTGGGGATTTGGTTAACAGGGTGGAAACGCCCCCTAATAATCTGTCTTTTATTCGTAAAAATTAAAAATCTCAGTTCATAACAGTGCATAAAAGAGAAAGCAAACTTTTTTATGTGGCCCATAGAATTAATTTCACTAATATAATATTCAGATTTTTCTTTTGGTACAAAACAATTTTTATATTTTGATTTAAAGTTGAAATAGCGTTAATTATGTTCCACCTAACCCCCCTCAATAATTAAGAGCAAGTGACGCTAATTCAATGGATGCTAATAAAATGAACTAGAAATCAAAATTTATTACATTTTAACGATGATATTGATTAAATATGAAAATAATTATTAAAGGGTGGTGTTTATGAAAAGTGTGGCGAGCGAATGGAAAAACCATGGCAAGAAAACCGTTGTAAAACTACTACCAATGCACACAACCAGGGCTAGAATCCTTGAGCTAACGTTACCGGTGACACTGAGCTAAACGCTTTCACTCAGCCACTTCTTATGATATATTATTTATGTAATAAAATACTGGAATTCCCGTCATTACAATAATTTACAATCTGTGTGTTAATACTAATTGATACTCGCTTTAATTACATTCTTGGATTGTACACTTGGCAGCGTAAAAGCTCTCCAGACTCGCAAATGGCTGTGGAATTAAAGATAGCTTAGGGTAGCTAGCGATTTCCACACGTACATAACAGGCCTTGCCTTAAACCATGAGTGAATAATGACCTTTGACGAGGGATGAGTCCTGGAATGTTCAGTGGTAAAGCGTTGGCTCTCTAAGATCAATTTAACGGGTTTGTTTCCGATGTCCGGGTGCTATTTTTCATCTAGTTTAAGTTAATAATTGAATTGTGGTCTTTTCCAACTCCATCATCTTCGGACAGTTTTTGAACGCAACAAATTTCGCAAGGTCACTCACTGCACACAAAAGCCTCAGAATAGGTCTTGATCTTCAAGTCCTCCACAGTTTGTCCGCTGCTACTCTTTTCACCAGTGCTTACGCCATCATCTTGGTCAGCTGGGTCACTCTGCACCAAATCCACTGCTTTTTTTTAATCCCCTTCTTCAGTAACTCGTAGAATGAAACAACAGCCTCAGCATCGATGTCCATGTCCATCGATGTGTCAACATGGCAGCAAACTCTTGTAGGAGTTGGTTGTCCTCATCATCGTGAACCCCCTCAATACCTAGAAAGCTTGTTATAGCAAAGCATTTACTAACAGTGTCGGGACAAATCTGTCTTGTGGCACGAGAAACTCAATACACAGCATTTCTAACAGATATTTTCTTAATCAGTGCTGTCGATGATTCGCTGGATTCCATCTCAGCGAGAATATGCTGTAACACAAGCTTTCTGTAGAAACATTTTAAAGTGTAAATTACACCCTTGTCCATGGGGTGTGTTATCGATGTTGTATGGGTAGGGGGAAAACGAGAAGCACGTTGAAAAGTTTGAGGTTAGGATGACTTGTTGCATTATAAAAAAAAAAGCAAAAACTTTCCTTTTAGGGTTCTTAATTTTAAAATTGAAATTGTGAAGCCACTCCTCCATGATCGCGGCAGTCATCTACGCTTTCTTGTTAGACCTCCGTGTTACTGGAAGGGTATCGTGGTCAAGTCCTTTGAAGGATCTTGGTTTAGCAGCTTTTACAACCACCAATAGTTTTTCAAGGTCACCCGCCATATTACCCAAAATGTAAACGCTTATTCTTTCTTTGGCCTTTTTACCACCAACACATATATCTAGACTCTCAACCAAGGTACATGTTGGGATGGTCTGAAAAAAAAAATCCGGTTTAATTTCCATTGAACATATCTCTGGGATGGTATCCTTGAATAACCGACGATCATTTTTGTTTCCATTCTGCGACAGTCTGTGCATCAACATCTTTATCCTCGTCACATACACTATCCTAAACAATGCTGTGACGATTTCTGAAACTTTATAACCACCCATTAGAAACTTTAAAATCATTTTCCCCCAGTTTACTTTCACCACACAGCCTTAGACATCCTCCCTCATTGTAAAATTCCGTTTATAAGCCGTCCGTTTTCGCGTTAGGGAGGTTTCCACTTTATACAGGATGTTTTACATAATAAATGTAACGGGACCGAAATATTTTGTCCGTTTTCACAGGTTTCCGTTATATACAGGGTCCGTTTTGGGCAGCTTTTACTGTATTTCTGTATTTAATATTTTCGTAACTACACTAAAAATTAAATGCATGAGCTTTACAGTAAAATTCTTAGGTCCACGCTTTAAGTTTTTTGTTTATTTTCCTCACCTCATCTCACTACCCGTTAAGGTTTAAAGTATTATACTTACGCCTATGGGGTATGGACGAGTAAAGTAGAATTTAGAGGAAATGAACCCGCATTTGCGTAGTTAAAAAGATAGTGGGAAAATAAACAACCTTCAGCAAACCCAGCTGGAATCCAAACCCTGACCCCTCACCCCCATTAAGCCCCTCCCCCTCGTCACTGACAAACCACGCTAGACAACTCTGCCGTTTAGTCCGCGTCACCACAAATGCAAGTTTGGCCAAATCATGGGACATCCAATCTATATTTAATTAAAGTCAAGGCTATGCTTTGTTTTATTAGGAAGTAAATAAACAAACATGGCACCCGAAGAACAATGTTTTCAACGACGATAAAAATCGTGGCCCCATAATTTGTATTTAAATAAGGGATGCACGTCTCCATCCACCCCAATAACTGCTGACCTCAGCCGCCTCGAGGAGCTCAACAGAATGGGGGGGTGGGGGTGGGGTGGGGGAAGGGAGAGAGAGAGAACGTAGACAAATATATCGCATTCCAGTCTAAGTTTTCTCTTGCAGGGAGCATCATTGGGCCTCTGTATAATTTACTGAGGCTGCCACATAAATTACACCTAATTAGGGCCATGTTTGGTGCTGGTTATTAATACATGTTCTAGAAGCATCTTTCGGGGGTCTCTTGTCTAACAAGATGGGTTTCAAATCACGAGATAACTGGAGCAATGTTTGTATTGGATTAATGCTATGTTTGATGTCTCCAGGGGTGGGATAGATTGGTTTTAGAGGGGACCTAGAAAGGTTGGTGTTAGCTTCTTAACGGGCGATAATATTTTATTTGGTTAATTTGAATATTAAATGTATTTTTATCTGTCAATCACGATGAAAACGGAATTGAAATACTTGGCGAAACAGAAAACACCCCTTTAATTTATTAGTAACAGTCCAGTTTTCAAAGAAAGAGCCTCTATGTATTCATATCTACTGTATGAATACATGAAATTAGATCTAATAACTATTTTAGCTTTCATAAAGGTACTTCCTATGATAATTTGACTTTACCTTACACTTATTTTATTAATATGCTCTAAATGTTTATTTCTCTGGCTCCCCAACTATGGTATCTCAAGTGTAATCAAAAGCAACTCGAAGAAGCTTTCAAACCATTGTTACATTCCCTCCCACTACCAAAACGAATCTGATAATACCTTCCCTTGTAGCTGTGGTATTTGTTTTCCCCGCGACCCCCTCAAGAGTGGAAAGTGGGGTAAGGGGCGTTATTATTTATGGGGTGTGAGAGAGCATCTTGAGAGCTGTGCAAGTGTATTGCGGCCTACGCCCCTGATGTCGTGCAAGGGGTAATGTATGACAGTGTTGCCTCCCTCGCCACATACCACTGCCCTCCCTCTAATGCCAGGGTGTCGGCACTCTGATGGTTCCCGACCTGTCCACTGTCGGCGCTAAGGGAACACGACACACTGTCCTCTTGAGGGACAAACCGTCTTTTGTCTTAGAGCAGTGGGTGGCTCTCAAACAACATCGCCTTTTTATATGGGGATACTGTGTTTATATGCAATTTACATGTAATTTACATCTTCATAACAGTATGAAGAAGGGTATGGTGAAAGATACAATCGTAATTACGTCTTCATAACAATATGAAGAAGGAGATAGTGATAGAAATAATCGTAATTACGTCTTAATAACAGAATGAAGAAAGGGATAGTGACAGATACAATCGTAACTACGTTTTCATAACAGTATGAAGAAGGAGATAGTAATAGAAACAATCGTAATTACGTCTTAGTAACAGAATGAAGAAGGAGATAGTGATAGAAATAATCGTAATTACGTCTTAATAACAGAATGAAGAAAGGGATAGTGACAGATACAATCGTAATTACGTCTTCATAACAGTATGAAGAAGAGGATAGTGACATATACAATAGTAATTACGTCTTGATAACAAAATGAAGAAGGTGATAGTGACAGATACAACCGTCCTATCTTATATGTACTTATGAACTAGCTCTAGCCGACTGTACATTCTAACATTATATTACTCCCGAACTTTTGTTCATATGACGTTAAAGGGTTTGTAATGGAACTCGCAACAAGAAATGTATTAATTCTTGTCCTTACATTTTAAAACTATATTGAAAGCAAACCACTTTAAAATAATTTAAACGTGCACAGCACTCAATAAATGTAGTAAGAGTCAAAGCTAAGTACTTAACCGACAGTAATTTTTAGATTTTCATATTACACGTGTAGTGAGTTGTATTTCTGTCGTTTTGGCCAACGTTCTAAAAATCACTTCTCCCGACATCAGTGTTGGGAGTGTGGTTCTTTTAGGTTTAATTAGTAAGCAAGCTGTGTGTTGGCATCGTTTCCGTTCCAAGCTATGAACGTAGGTCCCGTACCGGCTTAAATATGGAATAAACCTTAAGATGAGAGTGTAAGGAACGTGAGCTGAGAGCCGTAACTTACAATTTTAATATCAACACATTTTTGGCCAAAATAAAAACAAATATTTCTCCATTAGAAACATAGAGTTTAATTGTCCTCACATGGTGATATCAACATTTCCTGAATAAGTGTCAAGGGTGTCTTGGAATTTAATGACGATTTTTTCTTTTCATTTAAAAAGTTTGTCATCTAATGCCGCTAAGGTCATGGCAGATATTTAACAACTTTTGATATAACCGTGCGAGGAAAATTAAACTCTATGTTTCTAATGGAGTAATATTTGATTTGTTTTGGCGAATAAAATGTCTTTCTATAAAAACTGCAATAACACTCTCCTTAACTCGCGTTCCCTACTACAGTCCCATTTTAAGCACGTAAAGTCCAGTTCACTGGTGACGGGTAGGCCGGGTTGCGAATACCGGTCGGGTATAGTGATTATTTTCTAAATAGTTTCCCAATCTTTCTCTACGCAAATGCAAAGTTATTATTTTAAATGATACCTTTCCGATCCGTATCCCATTAGTGTAAATATTCGGATAGCTTGGAAGAATAATAGGCTGTGGAGCATGCAAGAACAAAATATACAGTCTAATTTTTTTTTATAGGAAGGAACTTATCTAAATAGGCTGTGGAGCATGCAAGAACAAAATATACAGTCTAATTTTTTTTTATAGGAAGGAAATTATCTGACAGCTAGAAGAGTTCACTTTCACGTACTCATACGTCAAATCATTTGAACTGTATCTATCATTTTTGATAGAAATTATCAATAAATATAAAATAAGACTAGTAACATTTGTAGTAAAATAGTAAAATGTTTTCATTATTAATTACACAAATTTATGTTTGCATTTTACGAAAGACTCTGAAAATTAGTGTGTGAATATTTTTGGTTTATGGTGTCTTAAACAGTCCATAAGATTTTAAAAATGAAAAAAAAAAGGCCAGTAAAAAAACGAAACATTTAACTCAGTTTGAAACAAGAAGCAGGTCAAGAGATCATAATGCAGTTAGAAGAAGAATCAAAACCTGTATTTTAATTTATTAGAGACATAAAGAAGAGTTTAAGTATATCCTATTTATTATCTCTGCTTTTACAGTCCATAATAGGTACATTAAAGTGGATGCCTCCATCAAACAAGTAATTAAGTACGCTAATGACAATGGACATATTAATGAGTAATATTTAATGATGACTGCAATCAAACCCTGGAAATATAGACACAGGTTTGTGACTTCTGAGTTTTTATAAGGACTTAGGTGACGTTGAAGAAACTTTTCTGACCCGCGTCAATGAATCATAACATTTCAAAGATAAAATTGTTCCTACTTATGACATATTCCTTTTAACAAAGAGAGTTGTTACACTATAATTTTATGCAAAAGTGAAACATACAATTATTTCTATAAATATCTATAGGTACATGATCTATATAGTTTACCAGGAATTCGTAGTTATAGAAAATAAGACGTTCAGTCCAGTTTTCATAGGAAGAGCTTTTAAAACATACATATATATAATTTTGGCATCCAATATTGAAATAAAATTCTACTACATTAATATTGATATTTTCTAAACGTTGATAATATCTACTGGAAGTGACCATTAAAGACCACGTCTGAGAGGTAGATAAGGTTTATATATCTACTTTCACTTATTCATACGTTATGTCATGTCATCTGCAGCTTTCCCTTTTGGTATATATTATAAATACCTATAAAATAACACTGATTATAAATACATGTTATATATTACAAACTATCAGATAGTTTTCAATTTCATTCTGAAATTTTATCATTATATTTACTTCCTTAACCATTTTTAATAAAGTGAGACAAATATTTTATAGAGCCATTTCAGTCGTTTTTAAAAACACACACAGCGAATTTACTAGATGTGATATCTAGGAAAGTAGAACACATTTATTTTCACTAGCTGGTGACTAAACGAGTAAAATAGTTGCTGATTTTACTCTCCAGAGATTGAATTCACAGACAGCATATCTCTCGTGTTGCACTTGATTACCACCTTCTGGTTGGTAGGGACAAATATATAACTGTGGTCACGTGGGATAAGGCGTCACTATTGCAAAATAGTTATAATGATGATATATATATTTTTTAGAAAAATCAGGCTAAAAATTTATATCAAGCATGTCATATATGTATGGCATGTTTAATATTATATATATATATTATCAACGTTTAAAAAATATCAATACTAATGTAGTAGAATTTTATATCAATATTGGACGCCAAAAATATGTATTTGTAATTTTAAAAGCTCTTCCTATGAAAATTGGACTCTAAGTCTCATTTTCTCTAACTACGAATTCCTGGTAAACTACATAGATCATGTACCTATACATATTTATAAAAATAATTTTATGTTTCACTTTTTCATAAAATTATAGTGTAAAAACTCTCTTTGTTAAAAGGAATATGTAATAAGTAGGAACAAGTTTATCTTTGAAATGTTATGATTCATTGACGCGGGTCAAAATGTTTCTTCAACGTCACCTTAAGTCCTTATAAAAACTCAGAAGTCACAAACCTGTGTCTATATTTCCAGGGTTTGATTGCGGTCATATATATAATATATATAATATATATATATATATAATATATATATATATAATATATATATATATATAATAGAAAAAAGAAAAATAGAGTAGATAAAGGAAAAATAATAGGGGGAGGAAATACAAAGTTGAAACACAAACTTATTTGTTATAACTCCCTTTAATTACTCATTCAAGTTAACATCGAATTACAAGACAAATAATACCTAGAATTACATTAATTTCAGCGTCAATAAAGGAATAAATATATTGTCAAGAAAAACTATGCTCGTTCACTCACTCACTCTCACACACACACACACACACACACACACACACACAATTTTTCCCCCTAATTTTATTATTGTATTACAATTGCTTATCATTTAAATTTAGTACTTCAATACAAAAATTATAGTAATATGCACATAGCATTAAAAGCGAATCAACTATAGAAACAAATAATAGGTGATATCAAGAAACATCTTTGAGTGACATATGCAACAAAAAAGTAAAACGTGGTTAATCACTGGTTTATTCCCTTTTAATGGGCATTTATATACATCACATATCAATACAAACTTCAATTTGTCACTGTACGTGTTTATAACATTTGTCAAATATATTTTGTAAATAAAACTTCTTGAAAAAATAAAACTCAGAGAAAGTTCCTTGTGGTAGCGCTGTTCGATTTGAAATATTATTTTCCCCAACTTCAGAAAGAAGTACTTTTGAAGTACTTATGGGTATAGCCTTACTACCACCTGTTCTGTGGGGCAACAGGATATAAACCCAAAAAACAGTACTCTCCTGCATAAAACAATTCCTTACCTACAAAATTCAATACGTAGTGTCACCCTAAATATAGTAGTCTTCTCTTTGCGATAAGTCAGGTGAATTCCCTTTAATACAATCTTCTTTATCCCTAACCCTTGGATTAGGTAAATAATAGCAATGGTACTGAATATAATAATCTAAATTTAATATATCAATATAAATTACTAGGGATAATTATTCGAAATGTTATTTTACCATCTTCATGATACACTTTATACACTCATGCGGATACATTTTCTTCAAGTATACCTCTTCATTTCAACCATTTCCATTAATTCATTAGTAATATTTCTTTTTAAAATACTAAAAATAATAAACTAGCATAAGCAACTAGCATTGAGTATTAACTAAAGAATTTGCGATACATTTAAATGTATGTATTTATTGACCTTATCATACATCTATGAAAGTGAGGAATAATTTAAACTTCCTCAAGCTCTCAGTTATTATGTGCCATGGTCTCTTCTTAATTTCAGTTGATCAATTATAAAGAGTACAACGGCCACAATGTTTTATCAACGAATCTGTCGTCTCTACTAAACGACCGGTATTCTAATGGCTGCTAGTTGACCAAAAAAGCACGCTTTCACTGTTCTTGATAGGGTTAGGAATTTAATAATTTGTCCTAAGTAGACTCCGTTGTTTATAGACCTCTCATCCTACAGATCGTTCACATTCTTAACTGCCAAAATTTGTTATCTTTACCATTCGACGCTATCGTGGACGTAAAGTGTATTCTACATTCGGGAGTAAACCTAATGGTGGAACATTTATATTGTTCTCAGTACAGATATTTTAAATCTAGAATATCTTGTCCCCCACCCAACCACCAAAATCCTGTAATTAGTACTGTCCGTTGTATCCATCTCGAACAGCCGTCACATGTGACGCTAATATATAGCTTATTTATATACAGGGAATAAGTAGCATACAATATCTGTATACATATACAGTATAATTAGTTTTCTTAAATAGTTATTATAATTTAATTTTCCCACTGCGTCTTACTACTACTCAAGGATTTACACGTTTTAATTTCGTTATTTGAATTTATAACCTTGCTCAGGGTACTGACCGGCAAACCCAATGGTAATAGACAAGTAGCAAGACCTATACGAAGATGGGAGGATAACATTAGAATGGACCTGAAAGAGATAGGGTATAATGAGTTAGACTGGATATAACTAGCTCAAGAGAGTGATAGGGTTTAATGAGGTGCACTGGATAGAACTTGCTCAAGATAGGGATAGGGTTTAATGAGGTGTACTGGATAGAACTAGCTCAAGATAGGGATAGGTATGTAATGAGGTGGACTGGATAGAACTTATTCAAGATAGGGATAGGTAGCGTACTTTTGTAAGTGTGACAATGAGCTTTCGAGTTTCAAATATCATTGACGGCATAGGATAGGAAGTAAGTTAGCTCACTATAGAAATAATCTCATTTGATAGTTTAAAATTTTGTCACGTATAAAATGTTCTTTCTTGTATTGATACGCCAAAACATTGTGTTCTGCAGTGTTCCTTTTTGAGAAATGGCGTTGATTTTGTCAGCTGTAAGATAAATATTGTGATATTTAATCAATGTAGAATCTTTTTTTTTTGTGCTCTCTTCTAGCCTACGTGTTTCATGTGAGTTACATGTAGACCTTCTTACAGAGTTAGTATTTACGACGACGGGATTGTATTCAAAACACTTTTAATTGCAGCCTTATCCGATGTGTAAGTGGGCTAAAGTGTTAGTTTCGTTTACTTTGCTGGTTCTGGGATGTAAAGGTTCGAATCTTGGTCGGGTATACTAAGGTGTTATTTTTTGTAAATGAGTACCCACTTTCCCTCCACGCGAATGAGATTAAATTCCATATAAATTCTAACTTCCTCGTCCTTAGCTTTTCGGGTGGATCTGATAATGGCCCGGACGGATAAAGAAAGGTGCGGTTGTAGGTCTACCTAAAAATATTATCTTGCGTCAATTTACTGTTAATAAGAATAAACATGAATATTTGCTTCTTGTTCTTGGTTTCTATGTAGACAAAGTGTTAAATTAGATGTCAAAGGAACCTTGATATGATTTTGAGGTGTTCGGACCTTAGTATTGGTTATTAGTCTTATGTCCGTTCTGCTATACAATAATTGTTTGCATATCCAATTTCTAGAACTGGATTTGCAGTGTCTTTAGCTAAATTAGTTTGTAAGGCGTGCTTTATTATAATATGTATGTTTTAAATAAAGAATATTAAATAAAACGGTAAAATATATTTTTATAAATATAGTATCAAATGCACTATCTTATTATCTATATACAGCAGCAATCTCCAAGGCCAAGATTTTTACTATACAGGCATATGTAAAGCATTAATTTTCAGGCTCAGATAAAGAAGAACACTTTATATTTAATATGTGTATACAGAGCTAAGCTAATTAATTATTTATAACTTTAAGCTATTATAAAATATTTCGTGCATCGTGTATTACTGCCCGCCTGAAGTATCCCGTATGTTTGTCTACACAAAGAGGAAATGGATAAAAGAAGAGAAAATTGACCACCCTTATCTGCGTGAGGAAATAGTGGAAACTATTTATAAAAATACACCCAAGTTCAGCCATCCGGGAACCAAACCTAGGGCTTTTATCTCAGTAGGCAAATGCCTACCAACTAAACTAAAACATTTGCATACTAATTCCTCAATCCCTCTCCCAAGTACCTTGTGCGAGAAATCTTAAACCAACCACCATTTCAGGGGTACCCAAACTATGACCCAAAGCGCTACTTTATCTGGCCCGTTATCTTTGACTCAACAGATTTAAATGGCACTTTTGGACTCGTAGGAGCAAAATCTAATGCCTTGTACACTCCGTTTACCCCTAAAAGGTTGTAGTCTTAGCTTTACGTATTACTCTATGGCTTTATCTTGTAAGCTGCACCATAGTGGAATAATGCAAGATGAAGGGTACATAGGAAAGACACAATTCCACAAACAAATAATCCATATATACTATGATTAGAGAATTGGTGACCTGGTGGTCTAGGGGTAGGGTGTCAGACATCTGTGCTGGGGGTCTGGGGCTCAATCCTCGGTCCCATCACAGATTTATCTGATTGCCAAACCCTTCCTTTACCTCTGACAAGACTTGTATTAATCACAACTTGTGAATGTGTGGAATTCCAGGCCTACACCATGGTTCGGATCTCACGTTAAACTGTAGGTCCTCCATTTCATCTCACAATCACCCTACCATTACACATTAGCATAAGTGCGTATAACCCGAACGGGTAGTAAGACGCGTCGCTAATAATAATAATAATTAGAGAATTGATACAGGTCTTTTATAAAATGTTCTCCTCTATGTCATATTACCAATCCTGGCTAAATGAAGAAACGTACGGGAAATAGCGTGGAGGGAGAGTGAAAAACCATCAAATGAAAAATTACACTCAATACACCCAGTCGGGGTTCGAACCATAACTTCCTCGTTACCGATACACCTAACCTAGTTGATTCTGACCTAATTGCTATTATATATTGTTGACTAAAACTTAACAAACTGAACAATTACATTTTCAAATTATATTAATTTAATAGTTCTGGGTGCATCAAATTTTACTTTCTCGCGACCCCTCGGGCAGAGAGTAAAGTATTGTGAGCGTTCAAAAAAGTCGAATTAAAGATTTTAATGAATATCGCCGTTTCATGACCTAATGAACCCGAAAAAGTTTTTTTTGGTGTTAACCTCTGTCTGTGTATCTGTATCTCGGCCTAGAGCCAAAACCATTTAACATATTGGACTAAAACTTTATATCTAGTGTTTTCATAACGTTCCCCCACGAAGTTTTTGGAATTATATATCTAACTCTATAATGAATAGTAGTTTACTTAAGGTCCAAAAGATACTAAATCAATTTTATTGAAATAGGCTCTAACAATTCTTTAATCAAGATTTGTATTAGGTACTGTTTAACTTTAACGGTATCTCCAATTATTTTGATGATATCTCTTCAACTCTTTGAGATACAAAACAGCTTATTATTGCAAGGTTCTAGTAGGCTATTATTAAAAATAAATATTTTTTATTTGAAATATATTCCCATAAAATAAATAGTTTCTTTGCTTTCGACAAATATTATTTTTAAATAAAGGTTTAAGGAAATAGGGAATTGATTTTTATGCTCTTTGTTGAACTGAGATGCTACTTTTTTCTCAATAATATTTCTGTATCAGTATTTATTATTTTATTTATGCTCTTTTGTAGGATGTGATAATTTTTCAATTATGTTTCTGCAACCGTGTATATTAAGTAAATTAGGCCTATATCAATTGGTAGGTAAAGGAGGAAGAAAGAAAGTATGCGTGGTACACCGTACCATCTATTTTTTGCATTCTTTACACCAACCCCGGTAATAAAAACTGTGGTTTTCCCATCCCCCCTTAACGCTAATGCTAATTAACTTCCTTTAACCATTCACCTCATCTCTACTCCCTATATTAAATCTTTAGGTATTTATTATTTTAAAACGTATTAACTTGTGTGTATAACCACGGACGTGACATTTAAAAGTGAAGTGTTAACACAGATGTTAAGTCGCAAAAAGATGTTTAATCTCGATGAGTGGGTGGTGCCGTTGTAAATTAGGCGTACGCACGACTGGTAACGAACCATAACTTAGTTTTGCCGCCAACACATGCTATAATGATCCTTATTAGCAAGCGTTTATACTGGTAAACTACGTTAGCAGATACAGAGCCGGCGAACAGGATAATGATATTGAATGCATTGCATGCTATGCAATGCTCAGTTAAGACAGAAAAGTAAAAACACAAATATAATAATAAGCGGAGACATATTTCTATAGATTTAAGAATAGAATAAATAAAAGGAATCTATCGAACATTTGTTTTCAAATAAGAAACTTCATGGCCGAAGCCCACGATAGAACTATACTGACCGGGCGGCCACCGCCATTAGTGATAATAGTGCTAACATTTGTCATGTGATCAGCCCAATGGGGCCATCAGTCGTTAATCTCAGTTTTATAGATCGGAGACGCTACCTATTTATTCAAGTATCTCCTCATTTGTCCTCACGAGGCTGAGTTTGACCCCGGTCCAGACCCACTGCTTCACATAAATTACTGGAAGCGTCGGGGATTGAAACCGGGACATCTGTATTTGATCCAAAACTTTGATCACTAGGCCACACAGGTGGTCATTTATTCTCAAATAATATATTTAAGTTTGGAGTACAATCTTAATTGAATTAATTTTTATCCGAAAAACAAGTATACATTGCTACAAATGATTTAAAATACTACCCAAATATTCGTTCTGAACAAAATAGATAATACAATATTAAAAAAATTTGAGCTTTCAAAAAGTAATCATGAGTCAGTTACCCTTAATTTTAGGGCTTGGATTAAAATCACGATTCAACCTCGAGATGTGACAGTATAAAATATAATTATTAAGTTTGAACGAAACGCATTAAACCGTTTTAGGTTTGACACCAGGTACAAACATTTTTTAATTTGCCGTCTCATGAAAGTCAAGATTCATCATAATCTTGAAGTAGAAAATTAGTGACATTTACATTACTTTCTCTATATTAGAGAGTAAAATAGAGAAATGATGGATCTAATGGAAACTATACTTGTGAATTCAAACATAATAAAGTTGATGGAGGTTAAAGAAGAAAGGGATTTGACCTCCACTTCATCAAGGTGAAAAATCTATTTTAAGGTGGTATTGTAGGGACCGTGATGAAATGTGTTTTGTAATTATTATTGAAATTTTTTTTAGCCAAAATAAATAAAATAATGCTGCATAGAAACATAAAGTTTAATTTTCTTCACATGATTTTATCAGCAGCTGTTTGAATATCTGTCATGAGCGTAGCGGCATTAGAAGAAAAATATTTTAAATGAAGAGAAAAAGTTGTAAATAAATTACAGTAAACCCTTGACATATATTTAAGAAATGTTGAGGTCACCATGCGAAAAAATTATCTATGTGTTTATTGGACTTATTGGATATAGTTTGACCAAAAAAAGTTTTGATATCAAAATGCAAAAATACTCACCTTAAGGTATGTTCTCAACACTTTTACCTTAAGATGTAATGGCTCTTTTTTTTTATTCACACGATACTTTTTCCACTTAATCAATCACACAGATTATTCTGTTCTCCCAATAACTCTCCTGTATTTTAGTACAAGAAGAATTGTTCCGTTTCACTTCCCGCCATTCTAAACTAATTTAGTTGCTAGTCGTGGAACAGATCTCACGCAGATTTGAGGAGACTCGTTTGGGTGGGAGGTCCCCCCCCCCCCCCCCCCCCCCCCC
>CABFWB010000196.1:325229-340473 GCA_902151455.1 Timema bartmani
GGGGGGGGGGGGGGCCCCCCCCCCCCCCCCCCCCGGCAACCGTCGTAATACAAACAAAGACATGACAGCGGTTTCGACAGATGAACGCGGCCGTCCCGCAATACACAAATAGTTGACCACACATGGAGGAGTGTCAATTCTCTAGAGAGAGGTGATGTTAACATATAGTGACCCTTTCTTTCTTGGCATTTTCGGGGACATTCACTTTAAAACCATTGATGGGATATGGAGAAGATAGCTGACATTTAAATTATAAACCTTATAATAGTTTTTTATAATATTGTTTCCTGGATACATATATAGAGGTCTAGGGTTTGGTACCCGACGCTTCTAGATGTTATGTGAAACAGTAGGTCAGGCATGGGATCAACTCAGCCTCTTGAGGACAAATGAGGAGCTACTTGAATGAAAAAGTAGCGGCATTGGTCTACAAAAACTGAAATTAACGGCCAGAGTGTTCGTTGTGCTGTCCAAATGACAATCTCTATTGGCAATATCTTCGCTAAGGGATGGCGGCCTCTTGGTTTGTATGGCTCGATTGCAAGCTGATACCATGGAGTTTTTATGTTTGTGATACTGAACACAATCAATAAATTATGTGTTTGAATTGAAATGAACTTGTCTACACACACTAACAGCTAAAAGTCTATAAAAACAAGTCAAAATGAGTGAAAAACACTCTTACCTGGCTTTGGTGATGTCCATTGTCAGATTTTACATTTAAAATTGTTATCAAATGGTTTGAATAAAAATAGTTATATTTAACTCATATATATTTTGAGTTGCATTAATTTATTTAACAAATCAGGGTCAAAATTAGGCTGGGACTTAAGAGGGCTGTATAGGAATCCGAAATAATGCCAATTAAATGTTGGCCTAGTTTGGATATTGATATGTCTTTTATAGCAAGTTTGGTGTTTACTGGAATGAAAACAAAACTATTTTCTATGGCCCTATACATATATAGAATTGAAAACATAGTTTAAAATTTGAAATTTTTTACTCTGAAAAGTCCAAAATTTCATATATTTTTGTTGATCATTAAGACCTAAATGCCTGGGAAACGTAAGGTAACTGATATAGGAACGTCGAATAGATATTTGTGAATCAACTGATGTAATTTAATAAGGGAAGTCACAACATATTGTATTGGAATTTCCACCCAGTTACGTTACTAACCTACTTTATTTTGGATTTTTATGAATCTTTCCTCCACTATAGTGCTAGCTCTTGTAAATGATACTATTTTGGACCCCTCTCATATATTAAAAAAAAATCATGGATGAAGTGTATTTTATCTTTAAAGATCTCTATGTAAATTTTCATTTTAATACTTCATCCATGGAGGATCAGGCGTTTTCAGAAGTAATTTCAATATATTACGTTTTAAAACTTTCTTTCTTTAAAAAAACTCCCTTCGTTCTATTTGAAAATCAGGTGATGTGCTGGCTGCCTTTACCCAATGGGGAGCTAGTCTTCACAACATCATGTTGCCAGGAGTTCTCCTATTAGTCAGTTTTAACACTGGTGACAAGGGGTCCATGAAGCAAGGGGTATGTCATATATAAGCAGCTTGTGGGTATAAATCTACACAGAAACATAGCAATATCACAGAACATAGTAATATAGAGAAAATCTCAGTTTGTAACAGTACTCCACGTCAGTTCGTAAATGAACAAAAAACTGTATTTAAATATTAAATTTACAATACTGAAGTGCAATTAACAAAATTAATCGTGTACAATGTTAAATCTCTACTAATTTCAACAATAAAACAATAAATAATCCCACTGTAAGAAATACACGTAAAATCAGATCGTTATAGCCGTATGATAACAAGTGCGCAGTAAGGCATGCACGCGTCATCATCATATAAAACGGTATCGTTATAATTACTGCTCAACCGTAAGGCATACACGGGCTCACATCCGTATCATCGTCAGCATAAAAACCTTATAGTCTTATTCCAGTGAATGCCCCCAAAAAGCGGGGTTGACAGCCTAGGTCACAAACATCAAAGAGCTTGGTAGATTTTTTTAATACTTTTTAATAACTATTACAAAACAGGTATCGGTAGATGTCATTCTAGTCTAGTATGGTTTGCCGATAACGGGGAGGATGAGGTTCGTTTCCCGGCTGGATGTTCTAAGAGGGATTTTTAATTAAATGGTGTTCAAATCTTCCTCCCTACGGATCCGGGTGGATTTCTTCTTCCCTAACAATTAAATGGGTACAGTTATATTGTATATCCTCAGCGTCTGAGCACTCATCTAGAAACCTAATAATAAACCTAGTAATAAGTGAAATTTAGGTGTTATTTGACACTTTAATTCTCCCAGGAACACTCTAAACTTAACTAAATTTTTTTCCGATTTGAAATAAATTTTATATAAAGTATCGGTATGTGCTCGACTTACACGGATTCATACATTGGCCAACACAGTGGAGGTACTTTGATTTACGACTAGCAACGCCATCTATCAAGCGCCACTTTAAACGTAATCGATGGCGTTCCTAGTAAGCTGACGCACAGCTAGTAGTGTCATATCCATTTTGTTTGTTTCTACCTTGAGCGCAATTCTGGTCTTGTTAGTAAACCTACGCAGTATTTTCTGTAAAAAAAAAAAGTATAACTATAAATATGTCAGATAAACGTGAAAGTGATAAAAATAGATGTATTCACAGTTGTAAGAAGTGTATTGTAACGTATCTGATCACCATTCGAATTACGCGGTTTTTCAACTTGCACGGAGCCCTTTGAAACGAATTAACCACGTAAAGGACTTACTATATATCTAAAAAGAACCACATTAACGTAGCTTGTTCTGTCTGTAAATCATAAGTACGCACACAGAATAATGGCCCGTCTCAAAGATAAGCTTCCTTGGCCCTTCAGAGACCAAAGAACCCAGATAGCCTTACTTGTGAAGTGTTCTCACTCAGTTCTTGGAACACTTCTACGACACGTGAGGTGTGTGTGTGTGCTCTTGCCAGGAGAGAACTGAATCATTCTTTGTCTTGACTGCACAAGAGCTTTTGAAGGGTGGCTGCCAGTTAAGGACCGGTCGGTTAGTTTTTGGACGTGAAGAGGTACGTCGGGGTGTCTCGAAGACACTCGCTTAAGATATGAACTGTACTGTTAAATAACTCCAGCAGTGCCTGAAAATAAGGTTTTTATTATTATTATTGTTATTATTAGCACCACGTCTTACTACCCGTTCGAGTTATACACACCTACGTTAATGTGTAATGGTAGGGTGATTGTGAGATGAAATGGAGGACCTACAGTTTAACGTGGAATCCGAACCACGGTGGAGGCCTGGCATTCCACACATTCACAAGTTGTGATTAATACACGTCTTGTCAGAGGTGAAGGAAGGGTTTGGCAATCAGATAAATCTGTGCCAGAACAGAGGATTGAACCCCGAGTAAGGAATTAATTTACAATATATACGATTTGATTTTGTTTATATTTGGTGCAGTACACAAAGTTTACTAGACAAAAGGCTAACTCATTATTAATAAACTATTGATAGGTATTTTATTGTTTAGTTCATACATAATAACGTTTATATTTATAATACCAAAAGCTTATTTAGTGTTGTACTTTTTTGTTTGAGCTTATACAAAACAACGTTTTTATTTGTAACAGTTTAAGTTCAAACAAAAATAAGTTTATCGTACTATAAATAAAAACGTTGTTATGCCTAATATATTCAATAAAATACCTATAGTAATTTATTAATAATGAGTTAGCCTATAGTTTTGTATGCCTCGAGAATATTAAAAATAATCACAAGTAGGCCGAATTGCAACTGCGTCTGGTAAAAAAAAAAAAAAATTAAATTTATGAAAATCCTTGTTTTCGGACATTGATGTAGGTATTTGTAGAGTACATTACACATTAACTAGTTATTAATTTTTTGATAAATTTAATTTTACTCTTAAAATTAACAAATATCGTACATTTTTACTATTTGTCTTGCATTGACAATAGAAAAAGTAAAATTTCTCAAAGTTTTCCTCACGACCTTGGCCAACTGTGGGATAACTATTTTATAGTCGTTTTATTATAATGTCGAACTATTTTGATTGCACTTTGGGTGGTTTTCTTTTCCCCACCTCAACGTGATTGAGGGTGAGTTTACGCTCTGCTACCCTCTTGGATTAATTTGTTAATGAACATTGAGATAGACCCGCTTCAGTGGCCACATGGTCTAAGACGCTAATCTTTCAGTGAATTAGACTACCGATGATGGAGAGATTGAGGTTCGAATCTCGGTTGGGTGTACTGAAGGTGGTTTTTTCAAAATGGTTTACCACTTTCTCTCCATGAAAATGCGGGTATACTTCCTTTACATATAACCTTCCTAATCTCTAAAAACCATTAGCATAATTAGAAAATAAGCATATAAGCCGAACGGGTATAAAGACGTGGTGCTAAAAAAAACAGCTTTGAGTCAAATGTACATTTTTTCTATACAAACAAAATAAAACTCTAAATTTTTAAAACATAAAATTAATCTTGTGTGACAAGCTGTTTTCCCAATCCCTTAAAACACACATACAGAGATGCAAGTGTTTTCTTGTTAAAAAAAAAGGAGGGGAGGGGTCGCTAAGAGTTGATCCCCATGACTAATTCTAAAATGCTCTGAACGTGACAAATGAGTTGTGTGGAAGTTTCGGGTGAGCGACTTCTCACGCACCCAAGCTAGCAACAGGTGCTGTGCGTAGAGGCTGTATGGACCACCGGGGAACTGCTAGTCCTGACGTCTTACTTCCCTCATTGAGACTGACATGATGGAGGACAGGAAACTGAGGCGCTACCTACTGCCGACACAAACATTGCACCGTCTCGAGAGAGGCTCAAAACAGTTTCATTCCAAGAACACATATGTATTAGGCCACCGTGTCATTTTTCGGGATGACAAGATTATCCCCAATAAATTAATTTACTAAATTCCCAATCTCGTTTTTTAGCATTGTTATGGTAGACCTATTACTAGGCAAGTAAAATTATATTCTAATAGATTTAGTGTTGTCATCTTATATTGTAATTAATTTATGCTTTACACCACTCAATGCAAATTTATCTTAATGCTTTATTTAAGTAATGCTTGCATATAGCCTGGACAGGTAGTAAGACGCAGTACTCAGTAATAATAATGATAATAATACAATAACTATTATATTTCTATCTCCAGATATTACAACAAATCTAGCATCGTCTTAAAAACATACAACTAAGCTAACATTGTCAGCGCGTATCACAATGAATTTAACAACGTTGATGTATAATACGATTAACTTAATGGTGTCTCCAAAAGCACAAGAATATTGCTGTCGCTCAGCAATATAATAATGTATTTCTGTCTCCAAATAATACAAATAATTTAACATTGTCACTACATTTCACAAATAATTTAATGACTTTGACAAATGGTTGGTTCAAGGCTGTAATCACATAATAATAGTACAATAAATTAAATTAGTTGATTATGTAATAACAATTTATTTGATTTGATCACCACAATTATGATTAGTAAATGTATTCAACCCTAAAGCACTAGTACATGTTCTTTAAGGTTGGATAGAAGGGATCGAGAGTTAAGTTCCGTATTATTAAGTTTTTATAGAAAAAACTTTAAAAAATAATCAATATATTGCGTCAGTAGATATGCTTAGTTTGATATTATACAAATAGGTTTGGTTATCTTAACTTGCTTGAATATTAATATTAATTGTCAAGAGCATTGCAGCGTTTGACCAGAAGCTTTTTAAATTAAAAAAGCCCTGATCAATTTAAGCAATGCTCAATATATTCAAAAAACTGTCGAGATTATAATGTTTGTAAAGTAAAATAAATATATCAAACACAGCAATATTAAGATTTATTTTGACCAAAAAATCTTTTTTGTTATGAAAACTTAAAAAATACAGACCTTAACTCGTGTTACCATTCATTTAACCTTAAGTCGTGAACTATATAACTGGGGCTAAACTCATGCGACAGTTACAAAAATGTCACTAGCTCGACTTTTGTGTATCCACACACATTAAACCATCTGATCTTCATTTATCACTTTTGGAGTGTTATAAAAGTCTGGTGACTTTTTCTCGCTGTTTCTTACTCTATATTAATATGGTGTTTTCTCTACACGGTAAGAAAAATTTGTATCATAGAGTTATAAACGTTACTAAAAAAACTTAATAAGTCAAGTTATGAATCTTTATATTTATATTTCACCGTTGATAAGTATTATCAACACATATAAAATATTAGTAGTAATATAATTATGTAGTTTGTTTTATTACCGTGTCTTACTTCCAGTTCAGGTTATACACATATATGATAATCAATCTAATGGGATAGGGATGAAGAAGTAATAATTTTAGAGGTAATCTACCCTTATTAGCGTGGAAGAAGAGTAGTAACCATTTAGTAAAAAGCACTCAGCAGACAAATACTGGATTTGAGCCCCGATATCCCTGTCACCGCAGGCCAGTCTAACACGAGAGTGACGCCAGAAACATTCAAGACGTAGGTGACGAACCTTCTGGTGTTCTGGCTCGCGGCCGTTCCAGTACTCTGGTTCTCATAAGAGGCTGTGATAAGCTTCATTCCCTCTCCCTCATGGTCGTGTGGATAGATAGATCGACTGCTAGTCGCCAAGTGGCCTTTAAAAGGATCCAGTAAGATCTAGTCCTACCAGCCAGATGTTACCATTCCCTGGACGCTGGGATTGGGTGCTAGATTGTTTGGTTCTGATATACCTATAGGCACTTGAGGAGACATTTTTTATTTGTTAGAGTTACGCAGCCTATATTTATCTAAGGGCACACGATGAGGAAGGTAGATTTTATGGAAATATAATCGTATTCGCCTCGAGAGTGAATGGGGACAAAACTTAACCTCCAATGTCAGAGATGAGCATGGAAAGTTGAACACGCTGGTCCAATTATCATAGAAAGATAGCTAGAAAAGTAAATAATATCACCTTTCCCTGATTTATATGTCAGTGCTTATAAAATATTAATAATAATAATATATAATAAAATGCTATCAATGTGGACCGTAATTTATATGTTTACATTTTCTAAAAAGATCCTTCCCATGAAAATTAGAACGCTCTATCGATAGAGGGTTATTAGTACTTATAGTGAGAGAATCCTCCAGAGTCCTTATCTCATCTGATTTCACCCTACATACTACCAAGCCAACATTTCATCTACAGTGGTCCTCGAATCAAGAGTTTCTCAGTTGTCGGTTCGTAATCGACGTCTGAAGATAAATGTTATTAATTATATCTTAGACTGACGTTTGGTAATACACATTTCTGTCCTAGGTTATGTTCAAACTAAGTATTTCAAAAGTGATTACTATACATGCAAAACCATTATTTTAAAAATACCTACAAATTCAGCTTTCAAAATCAAGTGTCTGAAAAAAAAAAGTAGATGTATTCCTTTTCTTGTAAATTAAAGGGTTTTTTGTTCTAAATGTACTTGGTTCGTGGTGGCTAATATATCGAACAAATCAGGTGTTAAACATATAGTTGATTTAAATTATTTTTTAACCATCCCGTCTGACTTTTTGTTCAGGTTATATGAATATATGATTAATACTCTAATGAGGTAGGGATAGGAAAGTAAGCATATTAGAGATAATATACCCGCATTTGCGTGGAGGTAGAGTGGGAAACTATAATGGGAAAACCATTCTCAGTACATCCTACCGGGATTGAACTTCGATCTCCCTCACATCGGCAGTTTATTCTATTGCGATAATGACGCCTCACAGACCATGCGGGCACCAAAGCGGATAGTTTAACTAATTGGTCTGGAATAGTCACAAACTATGTGGACTTAGGGTAGTAAGGTTAAGACTTAGATATTATTGTAATTTAATAAATGCAAGTATGAATTAAATTGGTTAGGTAACCTTTAAAATATTGTATATAAATACATTATAATTTGTCCTTAAAAAAAGTTGTCATAATTTGGTAATATCTGTTTACATTGGTAGCGTTGTTGTGATATGAGTCAAATAAATACAAAATAACACCATGACATAACAACTATGAACTTGCAAGCATTCACAGTGGAATTCAGAGTCAAAACATCTTAACAATACAGTTTAAAAAACTAAATTAAAGACAATTTTAAATACCAGGCTAAAATATATTACACCATATATGAAGAATTGGTTAGTTTAAAATGTTTTAGTGACCAAGTAGTTTACATAAAAGTTGGTTTTGAGTTTTTAATATTATCTAAGTCTTATCTGTGATTTTTTTTTATCCCTGTACACCTTCCAGTTTTCCGGTGTGAGCTGGAGTTTACTGGAACTTCACTAACCCGGCATGTTTCGGTACTGTAAATGACATACCATACTCATGGTAGGGCAGTTATGTTTATCATTCTTACTCAAGGCAAGTGCATAAGACTCGCATAGGTGGTCACGTGGTTTAACGTGTTACTCTCATATTATACTTTATTGTCGGTGACAGGGAAATCGGGGCTCAAATCCAGGTCGGGTATAGGCCTATAAAGGGTGTAGTTTCTTAAATGGCTTCCCACTTTTCCTCTACGCAGATATGGGTACATTTCCTTGAGGCTTCTACCTATCTCAGCCTTATTCAATTAGTGATATCACTCACTATGGTGGCCTCGTGGTATAATGCGCTACTTTCGTGTTGGACTAGATTGCCAAATACAGGAAGATCGAGGTTCGACACCTGTTGGTTACACTGAGGTTTTTTTTCCTAAATGGTTTTCCACTCTATCTCCACGCTAATGCGGGTTCATTTGCTCTAAATTAAGCCTTACTAATCCTTATACCATTTGTGTAACTAGTATATATGTGTACAACCCGAACTGGTAGTAAGCCGCCGCAGAGGGGGAAAAAAGAAGCAAATATGCATGAACTTTAATATAATCCTCCTTCAACATAGTACCTTAGGTTTTAAGCTGATCACGACAGTATTTTTGTTATTATTATTATCTAGTACGTTCAACACCAAGGATACTAACGACTTAATCTTTGAGATAGAGGTTTGAAGGGTAACTTAGAGGAAATGCACACATATTGGTAGAAAAAGTGGATGATAAAACCCAACTGATATTATCCATATCGAAAACCACACCCAATGACTTGGATATAGTTTTGATCCTCGACCTCCTCGTAACCGGTAATACCATCTATTGCGATATCGACGCCTTAGACCCCATGGCCAAAGATGCGGGTGCCGTTGACCAAATACTGAAGCACACGGGTAATAACTTAATATACATTTATTCAAGTTAACTCTCCCGTCCTTGACAAGGGAGCTACATAAGAAAAAAAAACTCTCCAGGAGTTGCGGAGAGTATAAAAACCTATACGTCTTGTTCCTTATTCGTGGTTAGTGTTGGTGACGTCACGGTCCAGTAGTACTCCAGGCTCCACCCCTCCGCCACATGTTTCGTGGTCAGCGTGAGAGTGTGTGTGTGTGTGTGTATGTGTCAAGGGGGGAAACTCCGTCGTTTTTTCCACACATCCAAATCAGTGTGGTTTGAACACGCGTGCCGCGTCAAGCTCGTGCATTAAAGTTTCGTTTACCGTGACGTGTGATATTTTGGAGCGTGTTTTGGAGCGTGTGTATGACTATTAAACGGCTACCGAGAAGGAGTGAATTACTTCTCTCATTTGATGGTTGAGCTTTTGTTTATAGATTAATTATATCAGTGGGATGGTATTACTATCTGTGGATAGATATTTACTCATCGTGCCTACAAATATTACCTATTTAATTGTATACTCAATAAATTTTCTCTTGGAAGAATACGTTATAATTTTTTTTTGCTAATATAGTAAGTAACTTTTTTACACTCTTCTTGAGTGTCAACAATGTTCGAATTATATTTATTACTTAATTTGTCTATATTTATTTTGGCTGTTATTTGACCAAAAATAATTCATAGATTTAAATGAAATATTAATTCATTTAACACTTAACATATTAAAAAAAAATCTTAATTTCATTAACAAAAAATTAGTTTAACCACATTTATTATTAAATTTACTCTTTTAGGATTTAATTTTGGTTGTATTTGAAATGTGTAACCAGCCAATTTGACTTATCAAGAAACAAAAGTAACATTGATTTGTTAAAAATAATTTATTGTGTGGCAGTAAATAAATAGTTTGTTATCCTTTCTCAAATTGAATGCTTTGTAAATAGATTATTTTATTTAGGTTTTATTTTTGAGGTAGAGTTAGATAAAAAAAATATTATAAATTAATTTTAGAAACCATTTCACTTCACTGTGCTTTTTTTTAAAATCCTCATCAGGTGTTTATAACTTTTTTGAGTGGCAGGTTGTCATAAAAGGTTATGTATAAATAAATACATTTCATATTTATTAACAAACTTGAGCATTTAGGTAAGTTGCTACACATTGATGAGTATATTTTTAAAAGCATCTATATATGAGGTTGTATGACTTCGCAGAAAATCTATTTTACAATTTGAGACGATATGTGGGAGCAAGTAGAATAAACTCACTGATATGTAAAACACATACATTGCTTACACATATACACGGGGGCAACTTTTTGGGAACTATCGTGTTTTAATTAAAACTAACAAAAATTCTGGGCTTGAGCCTCATCGATGGAATTGAAATTATACTATCGTGATTCAAACCTAAAAATATTAATCGTCTTATTTCAAACACAGGCCTTATATCCTTAAAAATCAATTCAACCGTATTTTGTTGACATTAAGAATATCCAATAATGACCGAATGCGAAATCATCATAAGGTGCCTTTTCAATGCAGTATTAGTATTTTTTGAGATAATAAATGTTATTACACTTAGTATTTTGGAATAATATCAGGTCCTGTATATAGTTAAGAATATATTATAAAACGCAAAATAAAAATTATAATTTTGAAGGAAATACCATTAATCGAGCTTTCAAACAAAATATTTTGTCTCAATAAAACTACTTATTTTAAATAATTTTAATTTTATAGTCATTTTATAAACAATGTTATGTTGTACTTACGTGCCTTTCCAATATTTAATATTTATTTTAAGCTAATTTTAAATTCACTTAAATGTGAGAATGGAGCTCATATGCTGAGAGAGTAACTGGCTACCTTTTAAGTTACTGATTATTTTAAATTATCATTGGAACTATATATGCTGCCATACACAAGTTTTAATTTGAATGTATTTGGAAAAAAAAAGTTGGAACTCGATTCCTGTTCCAAGTGTCATTTTTATTATATAAAAAACTTGTGACTTAAGGTTACCAATTTTTAGAGATTTTTTAAATAAAATAATGTAACTTAGATTGATTGAAAAATAATACACTAGAAGTGTAAATGTTTATTTAAAGAGTAATCTGAACCATAGATATTAAAAAAAAATAATCCACTTCTAACCATTACATCAAGATGAGTAAATTTGAATTTTAAAATTTAACTTTGTTCCTGATATAGCGTATTTAAATACCGTATAAACCTCTTTGATTAAAACGTCATGTTTCATTAATCACTTTAGTGATATTTGGGATCTTCTCTTTACATAAAGCATCAAATTGATTATGGGTAGCAGCATAGTTACGGCCTGGTATCAAATAATGTGTGTCAAGAATTGAGCTTAGTTTATTTAGTTCTTTTTAAATCAGTTCAAATGGATTGAACTTATTGTATAAAATCTATAGGTATTAGAATAAAAGTTTCAATATAATTTCCTTATTATTACACCCGACATATATATTTTTCATTACTTATTAATACCCGTTTAGATTATACTAATAGGTATGTATTAATTATACTAATGTTGTAGGGATGAGAAAGGTAAACTTCAGAGAAAATGTATCTGAATTTGCGTAACGAGAATGTAAGAAATCAACTAGAAAAAAACAGCCTCAGTACACTCGACCAGAATTCAAACCCCAAACTCCCCTTCACTAACAATCCGGACTAATGCGAGAGTGATGCGTTAGACTATGGGAACACCGAAACGGGTTTTCTTACTGTTACTTTTAATACAACTTCTAATGGTCCAAGGCGTCACTCGTGCATTAGATTAGACTGCCGATGATGGGGAGATCGAGGTTCGAATTTTGGTTGGTTGGGCTGAGTTTTTTTTTCAAAAATTGTTTTCCATTCTTCTTCCATGCAAATAAGGGTACACTTCCTAAATATAGCCTTCCTAGTTTCTAATAAGCGTACAAACCGAACGGGTAGTAATACGCGATGCTAAAAATGTCTTAGACTAAGCAGTAGGGATGAGAAAGGTTAACTAACAGGAAGTTCCTCATACAATAGTGTAAGGAAAATATTAGAAAACCATCATCTAGTTCATTCGGCCAAAGATTCGAACCTTTACCATTTTGTCACACACTCCAGTGTATTCAGAGTCTGACGACTTGGACTGCGTTACCACTGGTGCAGGCTCAGTTTTAAATTATTCTAGTTTGGTTTTAGGTTAAAATAAAACTCAATTTTTAAAAATAATCCACCCGAGTGTTCCGACTTTTAATTGACTAAAAGCTTTAACCGTGGGGTCTTTGGAAGTCTTCGCACCCTCTGAATCTCCCTGAGGGATTCATGTTTGAATCCCAGTTAAAGGAGACTTGATTTAAGGGTTTAACAAGGGGGAAATATGAGGCTAGGAGTTCGCTCTATTCAAGAAGTTTCTTGCTGTGATAATTCAAGTATTTTTGAATTGAGGGTTTCTATTGAACTCTAACCATGAAGGTAAAGTAGGTTAGTGCGTATAGAATAATCTCTCTGAGTATATTAAAGTAATTCAAAGTTTCCTTTGTACGATATTTGAGCTGGGTCACTGTATGGATAATACTTGAGACTATATGAAACCACTATATCTACTAACGGTATATTGTTTGGAAGAAAGTACGGGTAAGGTGGATAGAAAACATTTAAAAGGAAACTAACACAATATGGCCTTAACGATGAAAATAAGAACACAGTTCACACTTTACATTGCTGCCACTGGACAAAGATGTAATGACTACCTCTTAAAGAAAATCTATCGTCACCACCTAATCCCCCGACCTAGGTTTCATTCTCTTAGAACCCATCAGGGGGGAGTGTGAAACTCGCAACGCAACTTCCTAAAAGAGGAAACCAAAAAAACAAAAGGGGGAAAAAGTAACTTGGTAAAAGATGATAAAACACTTAGAAAGAAATATGTAAAAGGAATAACATTAAGGATAAACACAGGAAAAGGACATTAGATGAGAATATATAATACATCTCCTTAAGGTAGTTTGTAATACATAGGCCTAGGCCTTTATTAGTGTCCAGTGGCTGCCATGTAAAGTGTGGACTATGTTATTCTTTTTATTGTTAAAGCTATATTGTATTTGTTCCCTTTTAAATGTTTTCTATCCACCTTTCCTGTACCTTCTTCCAAATATATATATTACAAACTACCTCAAAAAGCGAAAAGAGATTTTCCTTTAAGAGATATACCAAGGTTAGGCCTATATATTAGATTTGGGTTGAATCCACTATATTCACCAATGGGCGGTATTAGAACTCTAAAACAAATTTAACTTGAAACATTGAAGAAAAAGTGTTTTTTAAGGGTTTGGATCTTGAATCAGAAATTTTCTTGAATCCTCGAATATCCTTAAGGTTTTGAGAGCCCCATCCCTTATATATATATATATATATATATATGTGTGTGTGTGTTATAATATATAGTTATATACTGTCTGGACTTTCAAAATTGTCATTAGTGACAGTAAAAGAACTTAAGGCTTGTAGTATGAATATTTGAAATTAGATTTAGTCACTTCTTGAACTCGCTTTCTAAGTTGTTCCGAATATAGATACAAATAAAATTGTTAGGCTTTTTTGATAATGGTGTTTAATGGTACGTTAAACCAAAGTGCTATTAACGACGTAAGTGCGTATAGCCCGAACGGGTAGTAAGACGTGGTGCTAATAATAATAACGACGTAATCTGATGGGGAAGGGAAGAAGAGGGAAATTAATAACTACTACATCAACATTTGCCTGAGGAGAGCAGAGTGAAAAACACTTTTAGAATCCATTTTAAAACATACGATAGGGATTCAAACAAACTCAAATACAGATACCCCCTCTCTCCTCAGATTGGAGTCATAGGTGCTAACAGTTACACAAACCCTTTGGTCAGTCATCAACATGGATGACTTTGGTTCCATACCCGGTAATGGAGAATAATATTTTTTTTAAATTTACGCACAGGCTCTTCATACTATCCAATTAGTAAATAATATATTTGCTCTGAGGCTATGTATGTTTTATTAGCCTTACGTTCATAGTTTAAGTTAGTTTTTAAGTCACGCGATAACTTATTGTATTTTTTAAGAAGTACAAAATAAACGAAAAATAATAAGAATCTTTTTAACTGCATAGGTGGACACGTAGACTAAAGTGACAATCTAATTTCCTTCTGTTCTGCTGTCGACATAGAGGTCGGGGCTCAAATCCCGATCGGGTGTAGTGAGGGTGATTTTAATTAAATTGCTTCTTATTCTTCAATACAAATTCTGGTACGTTTCCTCTACAAAACTACCTTCCTCTTCCATACCTTATTAGTGTGGGATTAAGTTCGGATAGCCCGGAGGGGTTGTAAGATAAGTTTCAATAAATAATAGCCCTCATCGGTTGACACATAGGTCTAAATATCCAGCTCATTCGGTTTGGTTTGCAGATGACGTAGAGGTTAAGTTTCGAATTGCAGACTGGTGTGGTTTTGGTGTCTTTTCTTTAAAGGCCCTCCCTTTTTTTTTGATCGCCTCGTCATTCCTACCTGTTCAGGTTATAAGAAAATACGATATTATTACTCTAATAGGATAGGGATGAGGAAAAAAGCATTTTATAGGTAATATACCAGAATTTGCATGGAAGGAGAGTGGGAAACCTTTTAGGGAAAACAACCCTTAGTAGACCCTACAGGGATTATAACCCTGATCTCCCCAACATCAGCGGGCCAGACTAACATGAGAGTGATGCCTTAGATCAGTGGTTCCCAACCTTTTGTGGCCCATCTCCCCTTTCTGGAGGTTGACTAACACCTAGCGCCCCCTTTTCATTTTCATTGTATGCCTAATTTTAATTTGAAGTAAAGTGTAAATAATAAAGCAGTTTTATTATTTTAAACAATTTTACCACCGTATATAAAAACAACCAAACAGTTTTATACGGTCACTCTTAAATAAAATAGAAAA
>CABFWB010000196.1:340629-394449 GCA_902151455.1 Timema bartmani
CCCCCCACTTATTTATTGCCCCCCTGATAACACAAATCGCCCACTTGGGGGCGATCGCCCCCAGGTTGGGAACCACTGCCTTAGATCATTCGGCCACTGAAGCGGGTTCTCCCAATCTTCTTTTAGCGAATTTTGGCACACTTACTCTAAACCCTACCTTTCTCACCTCTAAACCGTTAGTGTAATTAACGTTTACGCGTATAATCCGAATGAATAATAGCACATACCCGCTTCGGTGTCCGTGCGGTCTAACGCGCTACTCTCGCTGTAGACTAGACAGCTGATGTAGGGGAGATCTAGGTTTAAATCTAGGTCGGATGCACATAGGGTGGTTTTCCCTAATTTTTTCCCACTTTCCCTCCACGCAAATTCGGGTACACTTCCTATTAATATAACCTTCCTAAGCCCTAAAACTATAAGCGTACAACCCGAACGGGTAGTAAGATGCTGTGCTGAAAAAAAAGTAACAACACATGGCGACAAAAATAGTAATGATTGTTAGAAACGCTTGTAAAACGGTAGTGATAGAGTAAAAAAAAAAAGTGGTGACCACTCCATCAAGAAGGGAGAGGTCTCCTGTCTCTCTCCAAACAAAACCACGCAGTCTTATGAGTAGTACCGCCGCGGGCCGTGTTTGTACACAAACACACGCGCCGCCTGCTTTTACGCGTCGCCACGGTCACCTACTGCTCATGCGCGCAAGTGACAGTTCAGTGAGATTCACCGCGAGGCAAAAACAACGTCACATATTCTTGGGTGAGATGTTTATTCAGACCTGCATCGGTGGGCGCGTGGACTAATATAAGGCTCATCTGGTCTGGTTTGCCAGAGTCGAGGATCGAATTTCGGTTGGAAATACTAAAGGTGTTTTAATTAAAATGGTTTACCGCTCTTTCTCTAAGCTAATGTGGATACATTTTCTCATTGTTTATAACCTCCGCATTCCTACTTTCATTAGATTAGTTAAAAATAATTATAGTAAGACGTGGCGGATAAGTTTTTTGACGATATTTTAAGAACGCTTTTTGTTTTTGCACAGCGAGTTTTTGTCCTTCACATTTAACTACACTAACATGTTTGGGATGAGGACGATATAATTAAGAAGAACTACACACACATTTGCGTGTAAGGAAAGTGGGAAACTATTCAAGGAAAATCTCTTTCATTGCACTCGGCTGGGATTTGAACTTTAACTTCATCACTAACAATTCAGAATAAAAGATTTTGAGGCCTTAGTTTGAGGAGGGAGGAAACCTTGAAAAATGATCTTGGATTGAGCTTCAGCCATAATTTACCCCATCATATCTCCATTAAAAACGTTACTTCCCTAAATCTTTGATCTAATTGACCTATTAAATTTTACATAGGCCCAAATGAGATTAACTCATTCTTTTTAGCACCGCGTCTCACCTGTTAGGGCTATACGCATATGCTTACGCTAATGTGTTTGTGATGAGCTTATTTTAAGATAATTTACTTGATTAGGTTAGGGAATATAGTAACATACAACGTAGGTTAATTTAAGATTGTTGATACTATGTTAAAATGATGTATGGTATGTTATTTTAATTAGATACTTATCAAATTTCATCCAATTCCTTTGAAACTAATTTTTTGTGATATTTTAGCTTACATTGTACATCACTTTGTAATCTAGTCTAGAAATACTTTTATGGTGTGAGGTATATACTTAAAACATGCCAATTTTAATACGTGTGGATCAATGTTCTATTATTGAGTAGGCTAATTTTTCCACAAAATATTAATGGTTAGTATACTTTGTGATAAGTGACTACAGTTAGGCTTTATGTCCGATCAATGTGATCGATCAATCTATTTAATAAATAAGTTTCGAATTAAATTCAAATACAAACGGAATTAAACATGCAAAGCTATAATTCAAATAAGAAAATAAATCTTACAACTACTATTATGACTTACACAATATGGCAGAAAAAAAAGTAATTTTAGATTTAGAGCACATAGCATAGCTATTTCCATAATATTAGTATTCAATTATTTATAATAAGATAACTTGATATCTTAAGCGATATAAAACAATATTTTCTTATTTTCCATGTAGGTGAGTGAATGAAGCAAAACAGACTCGTTTAACAAAAATGGAACTCTTGTATATTAGACCAATATTCCTTCTCTGTTGTCTGGCTATCTGCACTCTCATTTCTTCATCTGTGCTCTCATACGAGCACGGAAAATCAAGGCCATACCAGCGACGCCAACGCACCGGACCCTACAAAAAACACGTGGCGTCGCGATGCCACTACACCACTTTCAGCAACGAAGAGGGTGACTCCTCTTTGGAGACAAAAGTTCGCGAATCGGATTTTGTTTTCACCGGAAAAGTGACGAGCGAAATTCAAGACCCAGATTTATCGGGTCTTCAAAATGACGACCCGGGGGTCAAAGTTAACGAGACACAACGGAAACGTTTCCTCGTCAGGGTGAAGAGGGTTTTGAAAGGAGACTTTGGTGGTGGCAAGGAGGATGGCGTTGGGACCTTGGAGAGGTTGTTTTCTGACGAACAGAAAGTGGTACAGATCCGAGAAGCTGAGAAGGATGGGGTTCCAATTTCTGGTTACGGTTGCTATAGAACCGTTCGAGTGCATCACACGGCGGTTTTCCTGGCTAAGAAGAGTGTGGAGGCTGGAGGTGATTTGGATGAGGAAGAAGGAGGAATCGTGAGTCTTCAGCTGATATCAGAGCCGGTGCCGCTGACACTTCACAACTTAGATAAGGTCAACGCTTTAGTCAAAGGTAAGACACCACACTGAATAAAACATTTGTTTGTTGGATCTCAGACTGGGTACAAAGTAAAATCGGTCCATGATAGCTCTTTACCTGGATGACAGTTCAAAAACCATATGTTTAGGTTTCGGGCTGCCAACACTTGTAAATGATCACTGTTTTGTTATAAATGTTTTTAATTACATGTTATATTTTAGATTTAAAGTAACGTAATCTTAAGTTTTCTCACACCATCTCACTAATATAATTAATTATTTCTACCCAATCTGAAACAATATTTTAAACATAACTAAAAGTATTTATTCTTCATTTTGAAATGTTATTTATTATGTGTAATATAGTGCATACACTAATACCGGCATCGTATTTACTTGGAAAAGATAAAATACTTGTAATTTTTTATATATAATACATTATTTTATGATTATTTTATCGTATTTAGAAAGATTTAACTGAATCAAATATTTGTATACACTGCGTGGGTGCATCATTGTAAATAACGTGTTTGCGTCATGTTAAATCACATGGTTTAAATTAGTCGGTTGCCATTTTGAAGCTATATTCGTTATACTTTTTGTGAAAGTGCTGTGGATAATAATTATTTAAGTGGAATAAAACGATAAATAAGCTTTATACCCGACCTCAAATAAATATAAATAATATTGGTCTAAATTACTGCGATTTGCTATCACATTCATACATTACTATTATGTTTTCATTACAGTTATCCAAAGTGACAGTTGTCAGCGGTTGGTGTAGGGATGTTATAGGAACTATTTCTAGTAACTTTTTGTGCTGTCATCCAAGTAAACTAAGGTCGTGAATGTACTATATATTATCAATTTTGGTTTTAAGAAATGTCCTTGGAATTTAAACTAGAACTTTACCTTTGTATGACAATGCACAGTTCACCAGTTATCAAATTACTCTTGAGACATTAGAAAAAGGCAAGAGTTTTCTATAATACCTATTTGCAGTCAGTTCAAGACGACTCATTGTAGATAGAAGAAAGAAAACTTCAACTATATAGTAGTAATTTTATGTAAGAATAAAACTTCATTCCCCAATCCCACCTGCTCGTGTAACTGAAGATTACCTATTTTCAATAATCTTTCATAAATATCTTTGAACACACAATGAGCCTGGCTTGCGTGTTTAAATATAATTGGTGGAAACAAGTTTCAAATCAAGCCTGAGTATACATGTGAGCATTTTTATTATTGTAATTTTAAAAAAATCTGAAGGATGTGGTATTTAATTCAAATTCATCCTCTTAATCCAGAAAATATAAATATTATGGTGGGTACAAATATGAAGTTGAAAAAATATGAGCAAAATCCCGTCACAGTTCACCCATATAGGATTTGAACCCTGACCTCCACGTCACGGGCTACTCAGACTAGACAAGAATAACGCCTTTGACCATGTGCTCATCGCTACGAGTGATTTGGTACTACATTGATGTTTACATACAGGGCTATAATTTAAAATATTATAAACACTGTATATGGAAATATTACACACTCAATACCAGGAAGAGAGGGTTGGAATAATTAAAAATGTTTGGAAAGCTGTAATTAGGAAAAGGTAGACTCCAGTCTAGTCAAGGCTTTAAACGAGCCTAGCTTTCACTTAACCTAACATAAAACTAACACACACACACACTTCCATAAATCAGTGTGGGTGGATAAGGGGACCTAGCAGACATGGGAATCTCTTTCCTGACGCCATTACCCTCTGATCTTATACCCCTGGTGAACAGTTTTTATGAGTTCCCTATTTTCCTAATTTTCACTTAGGGAGAAACTTATACTCGAATGGCGCTGTTTATCATGGCAAATTAATGGATATAAACACACCTTCGATTAACCTAGAGAAAAACAAAACACAAACACACACAAATAAATATTAAAAACACAACTACTTCAGTTATTATAAAGCAGCATTTTGCATAGCATTAAGAAAAGTAAAGATGATTGTAGCACTTTTATAACAATCTTGGCCTTGTTATAATTAAAACAATAGCAAAGTAGTATCTAGTCCGACACCTTAGCTCAGTCGGTAGTGTGTCTACCTACTGAGCTAAGAGTCCCGGGTACGATTTCCGGCATGGCCGAAAATTTATCATTGATGAAAATATTGGTCTACCCTTCCACATTGATAAATTGACGGCTGGGTAGTGAATGTCGTGCCCGTCCTAGTCTTAAGTTAGATTATAAGGTGGACAGGCTTAGCAAGCTGGTAGTGGAAACATTGATGACTTGAATAAAAACAAAACTGACCCATGCCATAGGCTGAAAACAGTAATGGATGGAAAAAAAATAGTAGTATCTACAAAGATTTTTATAGGTTTTCTTTTTCTACCTACAATGGTGGTAACATTGTTTAAGGCGTCGTGCTCACCTTCTACTGGGATGTAGATGTTCGAATCCTCACCGAGTACATCGGGGTGAGGGTTCTATTTATCTCTCCATATTAAAATAAACAACCTTTCTCATCCTTATTGCTTAAATTAATTCGTCAATTATCCGCGTGTTAAACTTAAATTAAAAATAAAATATGTATTTCACTCTGTTTACATTACATCTACATGGACTAGTTATTCACATGCTATATTAGCACTCACGTTAATTATATGATCGTAAAATTATCGGAGTAGCTGGTTGTTTTAGTGAGACCTTTTTTTTTCTGGCGTCTACTGCACAACATAAATAGTTGCGCAACCATTAAGTGGATTTCACACTCGAACATAAGCGAGAAAGATCAGTAATGTGGCACTAAATGTGAACATTAAACGTCTGCAATATTTTTCTGTTGGTCCTACCCACTTGACCTTTCTTAAATTGCTGTTTTGGATCTTCACCACACAAGACGTTTGAGAAAATAAAGTTTGGTTATGTTTTTAAAATTAAAATTCTGGGTAAAAAAGTTAAAAAAAAAGCTGACCCTTTCAAAATTAATTTATTACAAGTTTCTTTTAATGTCCTGAGTAAATGAACCCTTTCCAAATATGAGGAAGTTAAATAGTACTCACATAATATTGTCTTGGTTGAAAAGCTGTGATTAATTATTTTGTAGATATATAAAATATAACTGTCAATCCATGTAATTGTACACCTAAGCCAGTAGCCAGATTTGGTGGCCGCGTGGTCTAACACGCTATTCTAGTGTTATACTAGACTGCAGGAGACGGGGAGATTGGAGTTCGACCCCAGTCGGGTGCACTGATGGGTGTTTTTCCCTAAATGGTTTTCAACTCTTCCTCCACGCAAATCAGGGTGTATTTCCTATAAATTAAACCTTCATAATTCCTAAATCATTAGTGTAATTAGTACTTAGGCGTACAACCCGAACGGGTAGTAAGTCGCGGTTCTAAAATCTAACCCTAGCCAGTACATTAACACATTTGAAAGTGTAGGAATAGATGGTTACATTTATTTTAAGAATGTGTAATGAAAGGCGGTTTGAAATCTCATCCTCTGGATTGGAGTGCTATGGTTTTTTTGAGTTCAACGTTGACTCAAGTTATCGAGTTTCTTATCTATTCACAATAAATTTTCACGTCTGTATAGCTCTGGTAGAAAATATTATATGTGAGTCTTTGGTATGAATAAGAATCTGGGTGGATTATAATTAGTAGACTAGTGATATGTTAAACCAAAGGTCTAAGGTTCAAATCCTTGTCAAAGATAACTTTAAAAAATATATATATATATATATATATATAACTTTTAATAATATTTTAACTTGAGATTCTTTAAATATTTTGATCAAGAAAATATTGCAGTATGCCCTAAACAACTATACAACTATAACTGTTGATATTGTACGTAAATAATTTCAAAAATACAGATCACATTTAATATTCATAACGAACTACCCAATTTCCAATAAAATATAACAAGCAAAATCACTCCATTTAATACAACATTGGAGCAATAACAATAATAATATTCCATCCACTGAAATCTATTCTAATAGGTATTTTAGTTTTAGCATAATGTGGAGAGTTGAGCTAATTAAGTACATAGGCCTATATACTCATGGGTTTATATATTACACCATTGACTGTTTTAAAATGTAATTTTTTTCATTTAGTTTCAATGTTTAGTACTCCATAAGACCAAGGATAAAGGGAAAACATATTTTACACATTTCATACCATTATCATGTTCATTCTAAAATATTCGGATGACTTAGAAATATGACAGAAAGCAATTTTTAATTTACTTCAGCAAGTCCAAAATATATAAAAAAAAATACACCTGGTTTAGTTAGTAGAGGAACTCTTTACCTATTTAAGGATTCCGGGCCAGTATTTTCGGCTAGCATCAACAAATCATTGAATTTGAATTGGATTTGTTTGAGGAGAAAACTAAGCGTATTGAAATTAGTGTGTCTGTCTTAAAATTATGTTTGAATAAACCGATAGCAACTACAAAAGTGACAAATGTATTTTAAACTAGGTATGGGACCCTTTTATCCTCGAATCCCTCGAATCTTTAAGAATATCCGAGAAAATTTGGAATTCGAGACTACTACTAATATAATTGGTTTACAATTGCAAATACATATTAAATAGATGCAAATCCTTTTACATGCCATTAATATTATAAAAATGTGGGAGTTCAAAATATAATAGCAATCGGTTGAACGCAAAATGTAAGTTGATCTACTTACTATAAATAAATGTGCATGTTTGTTATGACATGTAGTATTACTACTACTACTACTACTAATAATAATAATACCCACTTTGGTAGCTGAATAATCTAACGCTTTACTCTCACAGTAGACTAGACTACCGATGACGGGAAAATCGAGGTTTGAATCTCGGTCGGGTGTACTGAGGGTGGTTTTTCTAAAATGGTTTTCCACTCTACCTACATGCAAATGCGATTACACTTCCTATAATCCCTAAATCCCTTAGCGTAATTAGTGTATTAACCGAATGGATAGTAAGACATTGTGTTAAAATAATAATATATATTATTACATAAAAATATATATACAGATATATAAACTACTATTATATTTAAATATCTACTTATATTATAATTACCTAAAAGAGATGTCTGGATTGTATTTAAATATCTCAAATATGAGATGATATCTATTCATTATCTAATAACTTATATAACATTTTAAAAATAATACTATATTAGGCCTATGTATAATTGAAACTCAACGTTCCCAATGCAAGCAAAATGATAAGAGCTCTTTAACAAAAGTATAGATAATTCACAACACTCCTACAATTATTTACACACTAATGTATATTATAATAATACAGGATATCCCAGTTTAAAAAATAAAGTATAATAGAGTAGACGTATTCCACAAGTTTCGTATTCATTTTTTTGGCGCAAAGAAATAAAGGTTGCAGTCGTTAGTTTATAATTTCACTCCGTGTTTAACATGATCATTAGAATGTTAAACGTCAAAGTGTTTCAAAGAAAGAAAAAAAAAGGATTAAAAAAAAAACAAGTTTAAATAATTAAACAAAAAAGGACTCGAGGTGTACGAAACACGGTACGAAATTGCTGTTAATACCAGGCTATTATTTGAAAATTAATGAACGTTAGAAGATTATCTTGTTGGTTATCTGTTGAGTGTGGAAGCTTCAGGAAGTTTTGATTAACACCTTGCGCAGACGTGCGGCCCGTGGTGCTATTAGTGAGGTGTCACGTTTCTCCTCTTCGGTGATACCTGCTGGTGGTTGTAACGTGTTAATAATGTGGCCAAGTGAATACACGGTGGCTCACTCATCTACATCTGTACGCTCTGTTGTGGGAATTTCTGGACCCCTTTTCAAACAGTTATCTACCTACCCGCTTCACTGGTCCAACGATCTAATACTTGATTCACACGTTCGCCGAAAATAGGAAGCAGAATTTACTTGAGTGGCCCAACAATTCACAAGCCATAATAAATGCATGTTGATCCATAATGCATTACAACAAAAACTTAAACAGCTGATTTTCAATATATTTTATTTTCTAGTAACCTGCCTCGGTGGCGTAGTTGGCTAACGCGCTAGTCGTGTTGAGCTCGACTGCCGAGGACGGGGAGATCGAGGTTCGAATTTCGGTCGGGTGAACTGGGGTGGTTTTCCTAAATGGTTTTACACTCTACCTCCACGCAAATGCGGGTTCACTTACTCTAAATTCAACCCTCCCAATTCCTAACCCATTAGCGTAATTAGTACTTAAGCGTATAACCCGAACGTGTAGTAAGACGCGGTGCTAAATATTATTATTTTCTAGTAAATAAACATATATGTTATATCACTCTCCCGATGGATGTTTTCAAATTATAGCGCTGTGTCGTGGCACAATCCAATACATCGATACACATGCTTTACATTAACGTGTTATTCCATATCTCCTCACATTGGCAAAGAAGCTGTCTGCTAGCTTCTGGCCGTAGAGCGTATGCGTTGTCAAATATGCATGCGCACTGTTGTGGGGTGTTTGGTTTTGATATTTAATTCGCTCTCCTGTGCCGACATCTCAGGCAGAGCGGACGAAGTAGAGAGAAGTTGAACTTTAGCAAAACAGCTTGCACCGATGAGGCGGAAATCTTGTGATTGGTTCAGAGCACGTGACCACGTTTCTGTTCTGCGCTCATTTTTCGAAGACGTGTAAATCCATAGTAAGGTAGCTGTATAAAATCCGTGGGTCGCATAAAGAAGGACCTTAACCTAACTTTTTGCTGCCCATTAGAGGTCAAAATAATTTAAAAGTATTTTCGGGAATCCACTCGGAACATCAAATTTTCTGGTTTTTCACAACCCGATTTACAGATGAAGCTAATTGTGATCTTCAATGTAACTTTAAACTAAAGGCAAAATTTTCAGAATTTCTCCACTAGAGTTTTATACAAATTACTTGTCTAAGGAAATGGAAGCGTGTTACAGTCATGTAATTTGGAAACGCTTACTTATGTGAAAAGTCATCTTCTTTGATGACACAGATCAAATTAAGGTGGTTCCCATCTCACTAATGAATAATTGGAAGGAAACATGTGATTTTCTGTGTCCAACATTGAACTCGATATTGACAGACTAATAAAAAACAAACAGTGTCAAGTTTTTCACTAGGCTTACTTACCATGAGTAAACAATAATGGCAACCTATTTATGTTTTCTTTTATGTAAATATTTGCGTTGTTTAAAACAGATAATTATAGTGAAATTGTGTGTTTGTTTAATTAAAGTGTTTCTTTAAAATTATAATTTCTATATTGGAATCTAATAGCTATTGCTTATGTGACCTCAAACGTTTTTTTGAGGAATGACTTGTCTTATTATCACTAGTCTATTAGAGCCAGCTTAGTAGTATCTGTGTATGTTTTAATTGATAAAATTAGGATAGGGTAGGGAAGTTAGTTAGGTGGTTGGTGAACTGGGGGTGGGGGGAGTTGCCACATAACCCAACACTGATCATTTAAAGTAAAAATGGCCCTCAGACGTTAGAAGGTTTTGCAGCCCTGGTATAAGGCATCACTCTCGTGTTAGATTGGCCTGCTGAAGAAGGGGCGATCGGGGTTCAATCCCGGTCGGTTATACTGAGGGTAGCTTTCCCTTAAATATTTTCCCCTTCTCTTTCCACGCAAATGGGGTTAGATTACCTCTAAAATGCTTCCTTGCTCATCCCTACCACTTCAAAGTAATTATCATATATGCGTATAACCTGAACAGGTAGAAAAACAAGGAGATTAAAACACTACAGTCCAATTTTCATAGGAAGGGCCTTTTATCAAATACAAACAATTTTTTTCGCGGTCAACATTGATAACATTTTTCTCTTTTAATGGTGTTATTTTATATATCAAAAATGACCGGTGTATATCACACTACCTGACGTGTGAAAACGTGAAATTAGATCTAATGACTTTTATATCTGTAAAATAAGGTTATTTCTATGAAAACTATCATGAACGCTTCCGGTCTAGTGGCCATATATTTTATGGTTTATTAATAAAGAAGTATAAATTTAGAGGATTATTACTCGTATTACCTTGGAGGATGGGGGGAAAATTATTTAGAGAAATAATAGCTCCGGGACTAAAACCCTCACCTATCCGTAACCATCAAACACTACGTTTATTTTTATTACATCAATATCCTGGTCAGTCTCTTTGACAGAATTGTTAGATCTTTTTATTACAGTTATTCAACGTGTACTGTCTGAATTAATTATTGATAATTTAACAACAGTTAGTAGGCCTATGAATTAAAAATGTAGAAATATACTATCAATATTTTAGTTGTAAGAATGAAATAGTAAATAAATATTTCTATGCACTGCATCAACTTTCTCGCTTCTTTATCTAAAAAAGAAGAAGTTTACTACTCAAAATTCGTAAGATATGAAGGGCTACAGGGGGAATAGTTCCAGTTTAATTATAATTGAATTAGTGCGTCCACCTTTTAGACAATCATGAAACATTACTAATGCACTTTAGTTTTTGGTTTAAAGAGGTCTCTGTAATATTTAAATTAATTAAAAAAAGTTTTTGCTGGGGTTCTTTTAAGGATTAAGATATAAAAGTCGTTCTGGAAAATGTGTCTAGTGTGACTTTCGCACCTTTTCTCTTGTACCTTTCATAGGTGAAGTGAAATAATATACGCTGTTGCAGAAACATTCCACCAAAGAGCATAAATGAAATAATATTGACCAAAAGTAACATCTCTGTCCACCAAAGAGCATAAAAATCCATTTAAATATTTTTAAAAATTTAAAAGAATTCAAAAATTCATTTTAATTCTTTTTATATGTATATGCCTATTCCAAATCTCAGAAACAATTAGTTTTATAAAAATACATTGCAGATAAAAATGTTTAGTTTAAAGTACCACACCTTTTCAATAATAAGTTATTTTCTTATTTCAAAGAGCTGAGGAGATTTTATTAACATTTGAGATATCCACTTGGTAAAGTAGCCTCCGATCTACTTTCATTGGAAAATGAGATGAGCCAATTTGTTTGTAGTTTTAAACAATGCCTATATTCGAATTTAAATCAAACTCATTAGAACCGATTTTGAGAAAATTTGATCTTTTACGCTTTTGGCCCTAAAGTAAAATACTTTTAATTTTAGGGTTGAAGATCTAAATTTAAAAAAATCTTGGTAGAAACTTATAAAAAAAAACCTAGATACCAATCTTGAGCTCGATCAGTAAAATGGTTTGGGCTCAAGGCTGAGCTACAATCACCCAGATAGACAGCATCAGTTCATGAAACGTTGACATTTATCAAAATCTTGAATAAGATATTTTAAAAGATCACAATACTTCTCTCTCCAAGGAGTAGAGATAAATTAAAAATGTTGCTCACTAAAATATTCTTGTGATGATTATGGTCCTATTAATTTATAAGAAATAATCGTTTTAAAATAATTAAAACTAGCAATGTTGTTGAAAAATTACATTAAAATAATTTTTTACCAACAATATTGCGAGTACTAATTTTAAAAGATTATTTTATATGTATTATTACGAAAAAAAAAGTTTTGATAAATATTACTACAAGTGTGTTTTAGTGAACACATCTCCACTTTTTACTGTTCTATTCTCACAATTACAATATTGATTGCGTCTTTACTTATTTTTAATTAAAATTAGTTTCTATCAAACTATCAAGAATTCAAATTGTGTCTAATGAGGAAAAGAGATGTTTTCTCTGATTCAACCTATCATATCAGAACGCAACTTACCTCCTTTGATCATCAACCGTTGCAAAAGAAAATGTGTTGAAACGTAGTCTTTCATTGGACAAAGCATACTTACCCTTGTCCTTTGGTATAAAGACTTACATCAAGATAAGCTCTAGACACAGTACTTATCCTTAGCCTACATTAATATAAAGAAAGAATCAAGAAAACAGTTTCAATAGAACGTAAATAAAAACCAAGAAATATAAAATGCTAATAAAGAGAGAGAAAGAGAGAGAGAGTGACTGAAATTCAAATGAAGTCTTTATGAGTGAACCTTTAAAGCTTGTAAGTCAAGCCCATAGAGGTCTTCTTGTTTAAAGGGGAATTCCATAAATGGGACTTGAATGAGTCTATATATGTCTTGTACACATACTAACGTGAAACATATCACATGTAGATGATAAGGAACGGAATGCTTAGTATTCCATGATGGCCTCCTTACTATACATATAGTTAAAACATGGTAGGAACAACCTATTATACAATAAAAACATGTTTCTTTTGGTCAACATTGATCACATGACTTGACCTAAGAATATATGAAAGAAGTTAGACATTTTGTGACTGTGCAAGATTTTTTTAACGTTACACCATGAAGGGTGAGGGAGTTATTAGCTTAATAGGTTTTGTAATATATATTATTATATTTCAAATATCACAAATATAAATAAGATGGGTTAGTCTTAGTAATAAGTATATCTGTTTCCTGCATGTTGTAATTTAAATTTCCATAAACATTGTCTCTTTCGGGCGTTATACGTTAATAAATCAAGATTACTCCTCGATTTCCTCAGTTGAGAGTCAAATACTTATTTTAATTTTCCAAACCCATCATATTTAAAAATAACTAATAGTGACCCGTCGTTTTTCCTACAAATAAAATAAAATATAATTTAAAAAGTAAAACACATAAAAAGACTATAAAAATTATTGATGTATTAATATCAAGTAATGGTATTGTAAACCAACAAATTTATTCTTGAATAATAAATTTAAATCTAAATTTAAACTAATATAGGCCTATTACTATTTTAATAAATTTGACTATCTTAGCTTATACTTACAAATTAAGATGGTTGTATTAGTAATATAAATAAACAGTGGTTGCGTCGCGAACATCATCTAATTGACTTTATTTCGATCCCAGATGTGTCAAACAATTTAGTATTTAATTATGGGCTCATCCTCGTACTCAGATAGTGCTATTACTATCTATAATGCCAGTTATATATGTATTATTTATTGTGTGGGTCAAGTTGGTGAGGCATGTAATGATTTTATTCTATCTTGAGAAAATGCAATTTAAATAATATGTATGTAAATCTAATTTAATTTAAAATATTTATATTTTAAAAGAAGAACGCATTAAAAATTAATATATAGGGTTTATATTTAATTAATTCATCGCATATTGATATACATGGCTTATGTTTAATTAATTCTTAAAGAACAGTTCCAAGGATTAATTCCGAAAGAGGAAACCACACACGTTTATATTTATTTATATGTCATCACTGTGACTTTCGACGAAATAGATCAACAACGGATCTAGTTTCTGCTACTCAATTAATATTAGAAAAAAGTGGTAATACAACAGGATGGTTCATCAATTATACATACATTTTTAAAACGATTCAGTTAAAAGAAATAAATTATAATACATTTTAGTTAAGTTTGAGATACCCAAAAAATTTGTCAAGCTAATTGACTGATACACTTAGGAGGGTACGGGTTGGATGTCATCAGATATTTTCAAAATATATAATGGGTTGAAACAAGGAGATTCACTTTCCCCGTTACTTTTTAATCTAGCCTTAGAGTACGCTATTAGGGTAATGCATGAGAGTAGGAAAGGGTTGACATTAAAAGGTACATTGCAACTATTAGGATATGTGGATGGTTTAGCTCTGTTGGCCAATAGTAAGGAAGCTTTTGTAAGAAATGCAGAAATTTTACTACAGGTTAATAAAAAAAATGTTTAAAAGTGATCGCAGAAAAGAGGCTAATCACACAGATAACACAGATTGGGGTCGTTTAAAATTTAGAGATTACTGTGAACAGCATACCATCTGACAGGGTTTATGAATTTAAATATTTAGGAGCAATTTTAACTAGCAATAAATATATTAGATTGGAAATTAGGAAAAGAATACAGTCAGGAAATGCAGTCTATTACTAGATCAGTAAGTGGTTGACATATCGCCTGATGTCCAGGAAAGTAAAAATCATAATATTTACAACTATACATTTACCGGGTGCTCTCTATGGGTGTGAAATGTGGTCTCTTACCTTACTTGGTGAAAACAAATCTAGGGTTTTTGAAAACAAGGTGCTTAGGAAGATATTTGCTCCTAAAAGGTATGAGGCTACTGGGTATATTTATATATAATATATATACCTTGGTCACGTCTCAAACAATTGACCTTTTTTATACACATGTTTTCTTCTTTTGGAATTATTACGTTTATATATGCTTTAAACGAAATTGACAATTAATTAACTTAAAGTAAAATTTGAGTTTATTTATTTTAAAATAATCAAATTTGTGTTTATTTAGCTTACAACCAAATTTTAGAGTCCACCCCACTGAGACTTGAACCAAATTCTCTCATAGGAGATGCCTTGTAGAGCAACTCCTGAAAAATCTTGACCACGGCTAGGATTTTTAAAAGAAAATTAGGCCCTAAGTAACAATAATAAAGTTGTAGTAATAAAAAAGTTAACTAGTAAACGAGACCAAACCAAATGTAGCCGATTCTGTTGTTTTTTGTTGTATTTAGTTGCTCTCGTTGTGGTTCATGTCAGAAAGATTGCTGTACTGAGAACATAAATTAGTTTTGATTGATTGTTCTGGGTTCATTAAGGGAAAAAATGTTTTCAAGCCCTGAAGGATACTAAAGAAACTGAGCCAGAGAATTGTAGCGGAGCCCATTTCCCCCTGTCAAGAGACATTAGGAGCATTTTGAACGTTGAGGAATATATACGACACCGAAATTAAGAAGTCAGTTAAAATGGAGGTGTTACCATTCTGATGACAGCCTTTCAGGAGCTCTACTAAAGATTTCTATTTTTACTTTCAAACATAATTCTTTATCTTGTCGGAGGGAATAATATATCTTGCCATCGTGAAACCACATTTATTTGAACCCGGATGTTTCTAGATTTGGTATTACTCTATCTACTCATTTAATATGTTTCATTTGATAAATGTTCAAAAATAATAATTCAATAACTGATTTTTGCTATCAATAATTTAATATTTTTCAAGCTATAAGCAAATAGAATAAACCAACAGTTTAAACAAATATAATTTAAAAACACTTATGATAAAGATTATCCTAATTATTTATGGATCAAATTATTTTCCCTGAATAGAAATGTTATCAAGTTTGATTCTATCAATATAATTATAATATTCATAGGAATATAATATTAATATTAATGTGTGTAATAATTAATATTATTTTATGCATAATTATTTTAATAGATAGTAGTTTTAATTTTAGTTCTAATGTTTTTAATGTAAATTAATATATATTTTAATATTGTATTACTTATTTGATAACATTGTTTTAAAAACTAACGTTTGATTTATTCTTTAAAACTTGTAAAATAATATTTTGAAACGATATTCTTAATGCAAATGAATTTACAATAATTCTGACAGAAGGACTATGTTGCACGGCTAGTGAGATACTACAAGCCAGGTTCGATTCAATGGATACAGATTAATTTGTATTTTATTTTATCACCAAGATACTAAAATTCTTGTCACTGCGATGAGAGTTCAAGTGTTCAATGTGCTTTGTTATTTTAAATTGGTTTGTAAGTCAATGGTTAATGAGTTGATTGTAAATATTTAGGAATAATCTTAACTAACAATAACGATAGTAGAGTGGAAATTAGAAAAATAATACATTCGGGAAATGCATGCTGCTTCTTGGTCAGTATGTTATTTACATCTCGCCTGTTGTCAAGAAATGTAGAACTCAGAATATACAAAATAATAATTTTACAGGTTGTGCTCTATGAGTGTGAAATTGGCCTATTAAGAAAACATATTTAGGGTGTTTGAAAACAAGGTGATAAAAACAAATATATTCCTAAAATAATGAAGAGTAGAGGGGGTTACATAATGATGTGATACATACCCTGTACTCGTCATAAATCAATGTTAGAATAATCAAGTCTCGTAGATTACGGTGGCCAGGACATACAGCGTGAATGGGAGAATCTAGAACCTTGTTCAGGGATCTGACTGGCAAACCCAATGGGAAGACCTAGACGCAGATGGGACGATAACATTAGAATGGATTGGAAAGAGATAGGGTGTATTGAGGTGGACTGGATAGAACTAGCTAAAGATAGAGATAGGTGGCGTACCTTTGTAAGTGCAGCAATGAACTTTCGAGTTCCTTGTGTCATAGAGTAATTAAGTCAAGAAATATAACCATACATTTATAAAGTACGTTAAAAATTAATTTAAATGTTGCGCATAATAATCTCTATTTATAGATAATCTAGAACGTAAAAGTAGGTCTAAGAACTTTTTCTATATGTTAAATTTGTTTTTAAATTACAGCGTCTTACAATTTCTTCAGGTTATTCGCATATATGATAATTATTCTAATGGTAAAGGGAAGATGAAGGAAGATTTTTAGAGGTACTCTACCCGCATTTGCGTGGAAGGAGAGTAGGAGACCTTTTAGGGGAAACCCCCATCAGTATACCTGACTTGGCTTAGAACCCCGATATCTCCGTGTTCGGAAGGCCAGTCTAACACGAGAATGATGCCTTAGAAAATTTTACCACTGAAGCGGGTTTGGAAATGTTCATTTGCAAGAAAATACAGGTGTAGATGCATCCTCTAAACAATGTTCATCACCCCCTCCTCCTCCATTACTTAAATTAAGCGGTTAGTAGCCATGAGGTGGAACATTGAACGTAACTTTTGTTTTGTACACCGTGCCCTAATATTGGTTAGTAATACCCGCATATTTACACTAATGGGCTAGGGAAAGCGTAGGTATGTTTGAAAGAAAATATAATCTCACCTCACGCAAATGCGGATACACCTACTCTGAATTTAATCTTCCTAATCCCTAACTTACTAGCGTAATAAGTACATTTGTTTATAACCTGAAAAGATCATAAAACGCTGTGCTAAAAACAATAAAAAAAATTCTTTTCACTATTTACAACATGTGAAAATGAACTTTTATGCGGATATGTCCATGTACTTTTATATAATTTTATTATTTGTTTAAAAGGATATAAAATTTAAGATATCTGTCATTAGAGACTACTGGTAAACTATTTTTTATGGGAGAATTTTATTATTTAGTTGCCCTTTCCACTCAAAAATATTCAAACCCTTAAACATCTCAAATTTACAGTGCATTTTCAAAACGATATTTTATAGCAAACTTATATTTGGCTCTTAAAAAAGTCCATTCATATTGTAGGTTAAGAGTTACGACTGAGACCGTGTGGTCTAATACTATTGTCCGGAAATTGGAGTCGCACGTCACGCGTTACGTTGAATGGGACATAATGTGACCAAAGTGATAGGGCAGCAAGTCTCCGAAGAATGCTGTCGAGAAGGGAATGCTTGCTCCCTTTTGTTGTCAGGACAAGGTCTCGGCTTTTTGGGACTAGACACATTTAGATGCAAAGTAAAATATTCTCTTAAAGAGTCGGTTCCACTAGTGAACCTTGGCCCATAATGTACACAAACTTATTGGTTACTTATTAAATACTTCACAGGAGGGTAGAAGGGAGACTTTAATTTTTAATCTACTCTACATATTATTTACATAACACAGAGCTAGGGTGTACTTTTCCTGCTATTTATTACGGTTTTATAGATTACTGCAAGTGGGGTGTAGCCTCTTTTCGTTTTATAAGCCTTCATAAGAGTCACATCCATCATAATTAATTTTTTTCTATTTGTTGTATTGCAACAGCAGAAATAAATATGTAGCAGTAGGTTTTAGAAGGAGGGGCAGAAATGAGAAACATTTGTCATGTAACTGTTTCCTAGATTTTTTGTATTGCAACAACAGAAATAAATATTTAGCATAAGGAGTGGCAGAATTGGGAAACATTATTCGTCTAACTATTTTCTAGATTTGTTTTGTTGCAACAGCAGAAATACATATTTATCCGTAGTTTTTAGAAGAAACAGCAGAAATGGGAAACATTTGTAGTGTAACTGTTTCCTAGATTTGTTGTATTGCAAGAGCAGAAATAAATATGAATCAGTGAGTTTCCAGAAGATGCGTTAGAATTGGGAGATATTTTTCGTGTAACTGTTTCCTGGATTTGTTGTATTGCAACATCAGAAATAAATACGTACCGGTAGATTTCAGAAGAAACGGTAAAAATAGGAAACATTTGTCATGAAATTGTTTCCTAGTTTTGTTGCATTTCAACAGCAGAAATAAATATATAGCAGTAGGTTTTAGAAAGAGCTGCAGAAATGGGAAAAATTTGACGTTTAACTGATGTCTGTAAATTAATGGGAAACCTAGGTATACAGTAACCTAGTAATGCCTTTGCCTACTTGTGAGTGGTAAGACAGGATAATGTTTCCCACATTAATGTATTTAGGTTTTATTCTGTGAGTTTTAAAGATTATTGAAACAAAGCCAATACATACTTAAATAATTCTAAAAATAGTCCTAATCCTAAATAATTCTGATCGTAAACATAATTGTTTCATTTACAACTTAGCCTATTTGGTCTATTCTCAAAATTGGCTACTAAGAATCTTTCATGTTTGTAGTTAACGATTTCCGCACGTCCATCATAGACTCTGCCTTAAAATATGAGTGAAGAATGACCCTGGGCACGGGACGAATCCTGGATAGCTCAGTGGTTAGAGCATTGGCGTACTAAGCCAGAGGTCCCGGGTTCGATTCCCGTGTCCAGGTGTCAATTTTCAGAATATAATATCTAGATGGAGTAATTCCCACTAATAAGCATAAATAATAGCTCTGGCTATTAATTCTTAGTAGAATGAGTGTTTACACTCGTTAATGTAAGAGGGAAAGTACTTTAAGAAAATAAACAAGAAGTATAATAGACTGGACTGCCCGTTTTCTTCCTTCTCTTTCTATTTCGTACATTGGGTTCTAAGTGTGATGGTGCTTATAGTTCTAATAATCTCAACAGTCCTTGGGTATCTGCCATGGACATATTGCATTTTATGAGAAACTTTTTAAACGAAAAGAGGTATCAAATTCATGGACTACCATGACATATCTAAGAAATGTTGATAATACAATGCGTAGGAAATTAAGACTAATCGTATTTAAGGAAGCAATATTTTATTTACTTTTGTCAAAAATAAAATTGTAATATAAAATGCAACAATATAGACCTTAATTCCTGTTCTTTTACATCCCACCTTAAATACTATTAAGAAATAAATGGCAAGATGCACTGCACAATCTTTCTGTTCCATCTTAAAACTAGCATAAATACCCGTTGTTACCCGGGGTAGCCGCGCAACGCTTTGCGTAACTACCGCGGGCAACGACTTTCTTTGTTTCAAACCGAAAAAATTTTACTTCATTTCATTTCTTCCAATACAGTTTTCAATAAAAAATAAAAACTCTAATAAAAAATTTAAAATTCCATCTTCTAGGTGCACATGGTCGTGCACAGGGAGTATTAATATTTAAATTTCAGACCTCTGCCTGTGGTAGATAAAGCTCAATGTTCTAGCCAGACTGACAAACAAACAAACAAACAAACGCTTCATTTTATTATTATAGACAGAGACAATTACTGAAAACTCGTAAGATTTATAAAACTAAATAATATACATTGTTGTAGAAACATTCCACTAAAGAGCATAAATTAAATAGTATAGACTGTTACAGAAACATTGAGAAAAGTGTAACATCTCTCATTTCAATTTTCAAAGAGCTGCATAGAAAATTTAACATAATTGCTAATAGTTAAGAAACTATTGGTTTTATAAAAATATAATTTGATAAAAAGATATCTAACTGTAATATTACTACAATTTTACAATGAAATATTATTTCGTATTCGAAATAGTTTCGGAGATATAATCAAAATTGGAAACGTCTGCTTCTATAAAGTATCCTCAAAGTCATTTTCATGAAGGAATGAGAATTTAAATTCTATTTATGGTGTTAAAAAGTGCCTGGATACAAAATGTAATCAAAATCGTTAATGCGGACTTGGAGAAAATCATGTTTTTTTCTTTTTGACCTTAGGTAAACTACCCTTAATTTTAGGATTGGATATCTTATTCCGAAAATCCTTGTGGGACCTTATGAAAATCTTAGATAACAAGTTTTAGCCGCATCGCGAAAACCCCTTTTTCGGTTTCAAGGGTTCATAAAACGTTGACATTTTTTTATCAAAATCTAAATATAGTTTTTTTTACGATCACAATATTTCTTTCTCCGAGAGGTCGGGAGAAAGTAAAAAGGACGCGTAACATTAAAAATAATCACTTTGAAAAGCTGGCGTCAGGTAAACGGAGCCCCTGGCGGCTGCGTGCACTTGATCTACCTGTCCTGATGGTTGGAGTGTCCCAGGTTTATGAGCGGTGTCAGGCACGTAACTCGCGTCCGAGCCACGCCCAGTTCACACGCGCGTGCGTCTTGCGTGGCTCACACAGCATGTGGGCGAGCGCGGCCTCACTAGGGGCTGCCGCAGGGTCTATCCTTGTTGCGGTACACTCGAAATCGTCCGAGACAGACTTGGAGGGATGAAACTATTTCCCGCCGGAATAATTGTAAGTGCTCATCCAAACCTTAGCATAGCCACTTTCTTTGCTAAGGATCCTAGGTTCATTTCCTGTCATGGCTGAAGTATTTGGTTCAGTGTTAATTCAAAACCTTAGCTCAGTCACTTTCTTAGCTAAGGATCCTAGGTTCATATCCTGTCATGGCTGAAGTATTTTGTTCAGTGTTAATTCAAAACCTTAGCTCAGTCACTTTCTTTGCTAAGGATCCTAGATTAATTTCCTGTCATGGCTGAAGTATTGAGTTCAGTGTTAATTCAAAACCTTAGCTCAGTCACTTTCTTTGCTAAGGATCCTAGATTAATTTCCTGTCATGGCTGAAGTATTTGGTTCAGTGTTAATTCAAAACCTTAGCTCAGTCACTTTCTTTGCTAAGGATCCTAGATTCATTTCCTGTCATGGCTGAAGTATTGAGTTCGGTGCTCATCCAACACCTTAGCTCAGTCACTATCTTTGCTAAGGATCCTAGGTTCATATCCTGTCATGGCTGAAGTATTTTGTTCAGTGTTAATTCAAAACCTTAGCTCAGTCACTTTCTTAGCTAAGGATCCTAGGTTCATATCCTGTCATGGCTGAAGTATTTTGTTCAGTGTTAATTCAAAACCTTAGCTCAGTCACTTTCTTAGCTAAGGATCCTAGGTTCATATCCTGTCATGGCTGAAGTATTGAGTTCAGTGCTCATCCAACACCTTAACTCAGTCACTTTCTTAGCTAAGGAGCCTAGGTTCATATCCTATCATGGCTGAAATATTTACTTCAGTGCTCAACTTAGACCTTAACTCACTCATTAGCGCATCTCTCTCTCTTAATAAGGATCCTAGGTTCAATTCCTTTCATGGCTGAAGTAATTGGCTCAGTGCTCATCTTAGCTCAATCCCTAACGCCTCCCTCTGTTTATATGAGGACCCTAGGTTCAATTACTGTCGGTGTTGAAATATTCAGCGTTGATGAAACTGTTTTGTTTTCGTCGCGTCTTAATAACCATACGGGATATCTGCATTTTAATTATAATTTCTGAGGTAGAAATAAGGAAGGTGTATTTTAGAGGAAATATACCCATATCTACTTGGAGGGAGGGTGAGAAATTGTTGAGAAAAAATAATCTTTACTACAACTTGCCGGGACTCTCATAAATCAACATTCTTGCTTGTCCTAATCACAGGCCTGTAGCAAAGGCCAGTGAAAGTTCAAACATATTGTGGTTTTGGTGCAAATTTACATCTCAAAACTTTTTTTCAGAGAACACAACACATTTTTTATTACATTGGGATTCTTGTCATAATAGCATACATACAGTCACCGAATAGTGTAAATTAGTATAGGTTAATTAATTTATTCTATTGTATATATTTTTAATTTTTAACGCCGTGTTTTACTGCCAGTTTAGGCTATACGCACGCATATGTATTAATTACGCTAGTGAATTAGGGATTAGAAAGGTTGAATATAGAGGAAGTGTGTCTACATTGGTGTGGAGAGAGAGTGGAAAAGCATTTAGGAAAAAAACCTTCAATACATCCGACCAGGATTCGAACCCTTATCTCCCTGTCATTGGCAGTCTAGTTTATTGCTTGAGTGACATCTTATATCATGCGGCCACCGAAACGGGCTCAATATGTGTTTGTATTTAATTATGTCAATGCTTTAATTAAATTTTAAATTAACCTTCAACCATTTTAATGTTTTTATATTTATTTATAGAATTTATGAGTTTATTTTATTTACCAAACATTTAAAACATAAGAAGTATTACCACAAATTATATTAATCTTTACTAGCCCAGAGATCAAAAAGATTTCTAAGAAATAAAGTATATTTATTATATTATTTTTATAGAACATTTATTTTTAAACTAACACGCTTGACAAAAAGGTTCTTAACGACTTATATAAGAGTTTAAAGTAAGAGTGCAGGGGACGCAAGAAAAGGGCAAGTTTTTTTGCAGGTTTTAATAGAAAAACCTTTTTTGGTCAAAATAAATCTAATGTTTCTCCAGTGAAAACATAAAGTTTAATTTTCTTCACATGGTGATATCAACAGTTCTTGAATATCTGTATAAGGTGTCCTGGAATTTAATGACAACTTTTTATCTTAATTCAAAAAGTTTTTCATCTAATGGCTCTATGCTCATGACATAGATTCAACAACTGTTGATATCAACATGTGAAAAATAATTAAGCTCAATGTTTCTACTGGAGATTTTTTTATTTTGCCCCAAAAAATTCTTTTGCTATAAAAATGCAAAAACACTGACCTTTATCGTGTTCCCTACATCCCAACTTTAAGGATACAACATCTAATAAAGATTAAATGTACCAGCATTCACATGATAGGGGGATGTTAAACCTTATTATTAAAAAAACAACCCTGGTTTGCATCAGGCTGGTATTAGATTACCTATGTGAATTCCTAGATCAGAGCTTAGCACACCTGTGTTTAACTATCCCTACGAGTTACATGAATAATTACAATCAATTACTAATTATTAACATACTTAAGAGATGAAAGTCACTAATTATATTAGAAATAAATATATTTGATGGAGCTTTTTCCTTCCCGATCCTAGTATAAACAAAGCTAGTTTTGAAATGCGTACATGTGTAAAGATAATAACATCGACAGCCTGCTTTATTCTTAACGCTACTACTTTTGTACCACACAAAGCCCAATTTTATGACACCTTGTCTTGGGTACAAACAAAAAAACACGGATTTTTATTTGATTATAACGAACAGGTTCTTACTATCATAAGTATTATGTTTTTATGTTCTAATAAGCAGATTACATATTCTCTTCGTGTCCAAAGCTCAATATGTGTGGTCCTTGTAAATTGTAATCAGTAAAATATAAATCCATCGTTTGATCTAGCTGTGTGTAATAACGAGGGATGACTAGTCTCTTTTGTTTCTTAATGAGATTGGAAGACTGACGACTAGCTGCGGTGTAAGACTCCGATGACACTAACAATGTCCCCTGAACAAGGTTTATTGATTAAATAGCTCATAGATAAAAAAAACATATCTTAAATATATAGTTTTGTTTTATGTTCTAGGTTGTCATTATATAGTTCCCTTTAAAACATTATATCATTTTTCTGTCTACATAGAATGTAATTGTATATTATTATTTTTATTAAAATTCAAATGAGTAAAATACAGTAAGATTGATTGCTAAATATATATTGAATAATGAATATTTCTATAAATTCCCCTTAAAATAATGTACACTTACATAATACTACAATGTTTTTAAGTAATAAGAAACTATTTAAATCTAACAATATTATTTTGTAGAAAAGAATTGGTTTATTATTATTATTATTATTAATATTATTATTTATATTATTATAATTATTGTTATATTTTATTCGATTTTGAAAAAAAAAAGTATTATTAGTTAAACTGTACCATGACTACCAACCTTTTTTACTACCTTTTCCCTTGATTAGGAAAATTACCAAATAGTATAAAACATTACATCATTGTTTAAAAATTATGTATTTATTTCACAAAACTAATTTTGATGTAGTTTTGTGTTGCTTTGGGCGAATCTTTCTCAAATATAGAGTTAATAAGCTACTGATGATACATCTTCAAAGTTTAATCAGGAATGTTATATTCTAAAATGGAAGTTAAAATAGTAATTCTAGTTTTAATATAAATTATTATTTTAACTTAATTTGAAAAATAAATTAATATTTTTAAATATAAGACCTTTAATTGAAAATGCCTAGTGTAACTCAGACAAAACAATAAATACTGATTTTGAATTTTGAAGATATTTAGAGGTTTAGCTAAAAACCATAGATCTAAACTAGAATTATAGTTTTTAATCCTAACTACTACTGTTTGTAGTTTATTTAAACGGAATAATGAATGGCCAAAAAACAGAAAATAGCCCACAGCAGTGGAAAATACTCAGATACTAGTGCAAGATGTAGCTTTCACGACATAAGTTACTCTACATATCGCGTCTTATTACCTGTTCCTGCAGAAGTAATTTTAATTAGGGTACGAATTAAGAAGGTAGAATTTAATGAAATTGTTTCAGTATTTGCGTGGAGGAAGACGTGGACACAATTTAAGAAAAAAAACTACTTAACTAACTTGTTCAGAATTCGAATCCCAACCTCCCCGTCACTGGAAGGCCATATTAAGGGGCAATCCTTAAATTACTTCAGGGCTTTTTTTTTTAAAAGGGGGCCTATAGTATTTCCTTAGTATGTTTAATTTTTAAATGCTTATATTGAGACAGAATATAAATAAAGGTGTTTTCTTAACTAAAAATAAATATATTAACTCTAAATTTCCCTTATATTTAATCTACTTGGGACGTGTTATAGCTAATTTTACTGCAATCAAAATATTTTAAGATCTTATATCACTCACTTTATTACTAACTCTTATATTTATAAAAAATAAATGATTAAAATAATATAATTTGACAAACCGTAAAAATATACGTAAGAGTGTGGGGGGGGGGGGAAGGGGTTGTTGTTGGAAATTCTTACGATCCCTTACGTGGGAGAGGAAAAAGGGTGGTGCCGAAAATAATTTAAAAAAAATACCTCCAGTAATTTAAGGACGGCCTCTTAGATGAGTTCTTGTCACGTGCCCATCAATGTGAGTATTTAATATTCAAACTAAAGCTCCTTTCTCTAAAAGCCATGTTTTCATAATATTTTTTGTTCAAATATAAGTTGAAAGCAAAATTATAAACAACACACTTATTGTTCTACCGTTGATCTATGAATGTTAATCATTATTCACTGGCATGCGTAAGATGGGCTAGTGCACTTGGGACTGACTGAAATCTAAGTTGACAATACACTCTCACCTCTTTTGGTTTTATCAAATACTTAAAAGTAATGACATAGCGCCATTTTCAGGAAACACTCAGAAAAAAAAATGCCTTTCACTTTTATCTAGGGATGTGGTATAATTTGTTTATTTCTAGTTTCGGAAGAGACCCGCTTTGGTTGTCGAATGGTCTAAGTCGACACTCAAAAGACTGGCCAATCGATGGTGGGTAGATAGGGTTCGAATCCTTGTCGGGTGTACTGAAAATTATTAGTATTTTTTTTTTCAAAATAGTTCATCAATCTCTCCTCACGCAAATACGAATAAACTTCCCTTAAACTCCACGTTTCTCATCCTTAACACATTAGCGTGATTAATATTTATACTTATAACCGGAATGGGTAGTAAAAAACGGTGATAAAAAACTTAATGGAAGATAAGGATCGATAACAGAAACGAAAGAATAAGCAGAAAATATTATAAGGTTATTACTTTTTGAGTGAGTTTTATTAACGGGAATGTTGATGTTTTTCTATATATATTCTTAGAATAATTTTTATTCTTATCTAGTAGCAATGGATACAACTTTGAAACTAAAATATAATTTTTATTATATCCAAATTTGCGTTGAAAGGCGATGGTGAAAAACCATAGCGACAAATCACGTGTGCCAAACTACCCCACAGTACACCCGTCTGGTATTAAAAACCCCACATTCTCATCCACGCTGACCTTTTGTAGTACAAGCCTAGCACCTCAGACCACGTATACACCGATGTCTGTACAAATTTACAAGAACTAACTTAAGATGGCGTATCTTCATCCAAAACACAGCCCCAGAAGACATTTATCATTTGATGTAATTCCCTACCACCTTTTATAATGTTTGTTGTTGAAAAGCTTTTATCCACGAAGAGCAATAATTATCTTCATAACATTCATGTTGGTAACCAGAGTGTATAATTTTCGACGAACCTGGAGCAATTCCCTCAAGATGAAGTCATGAAACCCGTATTTTTTAAGGGCAAAATTTCCTCCCCCCCCCTCCCCTCCCAACGTTTCTTAACAACGTATTATTTTGAGCACCGGTCGCTTGTGATCTCCATTACATGTATCATATTTACATGCCTTTCAAAATAATTAGTATTACTTGCGTGTTATTTGAACTGTCAGCAGGCTCAACATATTCATTATTATTCCCAGAACTTCAAACATAACAGTATTAAGACATTAAAAGTAAATATAGCAAGGTACCTTTTTTTTGTATGATCTTTTTAAAAAAGTAGGTAAATATTTACAATATCTTTATTATGTTCGTGCCATCTTCAACGTTCATAGCAAAACTAATCTTAAATCAATATATTTATTTCCCTGGATAAATATTTCTTCTGAGCAAATTTCACGAATAAAAAACTTAACAGCAGTGCTCCTTATAAATATATAGTTTCCTTATATATACAACGTTTATTTACATACATAAAACGTCAAATATATATAAATATATATTTAAATAAAAGGGGACGTTATATAATATATATATAATATACATATAAGGAGTTTTGCTATTATTTCTTCTACTTATGAAATGTGCGACATTCTGAAGAAATATTTGTGTAGGAAACTAAATATATTAATTTAGAAGGATTTTGTATATGAATATTGAAAGCGGCACGAACACAGCAAATATATTGTAAACATTTATCTACATATTTTTTAAAAGATATCATACACACATAAAATAGTACCTTGGCACATTTACTCTTAATGTCTTAATAATGTGTGGTTAAAGGCCTGAGAATAGTAATGAATATATTGTGGACATTATATATATATATGCATATACATGTACATATATTTATAAATATATGTGTATGTATGTATATATATGTATGTATATATGTGTATGTATGTATATGTGTGTATGTGTATATGTGTGTGTGTATGTGTATATGTGTATATGTGTGTGTGTATGTGTATATGTGTATATGTGTGTATGTATATATATGTGTATGTATATATATGTATGTATATGTATGTATATATGTGTGTATGTATATGTGTGTATGTGTGTATATGTGTATATGTGTGTATGTATATATATGTGTATGTATATATATGTATGTGTGTATGTATGTATATATGTGTATATATGTGTATGTATGTATGTATGTATATATGTATATATGTGTATGTATATATATATATATATATACAACGTCCACTTTCTAGAACAGACACATCACCAAGCCTTCCGGCCGTTTATTCATCACTGTGAAAGGGGAAACCCCAATTACAATAGTGATGAATTTTTCTACCATGTCAGAAATAGAACCCTTGACCCTTAGCTAAGTAAGTAAACACACTAACAGATAAGGTATCGGACTACCATCTAAATTAATGGATAAACATATTTGATCAACTCTCGGCAGCAAAATATATACTCCCATTCAATATACATGAATAAGAAATAAGTTTCTTCCTATGAATAATGTACTGTTCATATATGGGCATTATTTGTTCTAGTTACGCTTATGTGATAGGGATGAAGAAGGAACTAATTTGCGTGGAGGAAGATTGAAAAATCATTAATTTAAAAATTCGACTATAGTACACCTAGTTGAGATTCGAATCTCGACCTTCCATCAGCAGCATAGAAGACAAACCTTACATTAAGTCCACCGATGCGGGAGTAAATCTCGTTTTGAGCTCAACTGTTTTGTGTAGCAACAAGAAACAAGGGAGATCCGTACTTGCCAAGGAGTCGATATAGCTAGACTGTTAACTGTTTCCAGAAGATACTTTGTCAAAACTACCAACCACCTGCTGCCTATTCATCGCAATAGTTTTAAAAACTAGAGCTGGAAATTTAGTTCAACTTTTTTTCATCATTCTGTAAACTTAAATGCCTTAGCGTTGAATTTATTGAATCCTTAGCTACTACCGCATATTTTCACCAATAATCAATGTAGCCCCCACTGGTGGACACTTGAACAAAGGTGACTGTCTCATCTAGCTTTTTTTTTACAGGGATATGGTGGTCAGGGATCAAATATCTGGCGAGTGTACTGAGGTGATTCGAACCAAAATAGGTTCCCGCTCTCCTTTCACGCAGATTCAGGTACACTTCTTCTTAATTCTATCTTACTCACCCCTACTCTATTATTTTTAATATTCTGACAGTCCGGACAGGCAGTAAGACGTAAGTCACTCAACATAATATACATCTATTTCAAACGGAGACATTTAATTTTTCAAAATAATTTCATAAAAATTTAATTGATTTTTTTTAGGCGCCGCATTTTACTACCCATACAGACTGTTCACATGAATGAGATATGGTTGAGTAAGATAGAATTTTAGAGGAACTGTATTCTCATTCACATAGTGATATAAAAAGAGAGAACTAGAGAGGAAACAATAACAATTATGTAAACAAAATTATCAGCACATCCGGTCGGGAATCGAGCCCCAAAATCCTCGTCATCGGAAAATCAGACTAGATGAGCTTGATGTTTAATCCAAGCCGCTAAATGTGTGTCAGTATCTGGGTATTATATTTAAATATTATTTGCGATACCCGTTTAATTTATCTAAGGACAAGCAAATATAGTAGCTAATGACCGGTTGGTTTCTCGAGACTGCCTGTGTTGCTCCACGTGGGATGCTGGCGTCTGGACCATCACGTCATTACATACACGTCCCGTGACAGGTGGAGTTGAAATGGCAGCAGCGGAGATAAAAGAGGCCAGAGCGACCTCTGTCTCGACACTGTCAACTACCTGGCCAACAAGATCGCTTTCTCTCTCTCTCTCTCTTTCTCTCTCTCCTGTTCTCCTATTCTGTACCAACCCAACATTTACAGTCAACCTCCTAGCCGTTCTCTTGTTGGCAAGAAGAATACGTCAGCCGATCGAAAGATACAACTTTTCTCTCAAGCTACAGCTTCTTCGGTTCAGTTGATGGAGGAAGGACCTGTAGCTCTGCTTATATAAAGATGACTATTTTCTGGAAAGTTTATTAATATTATTTTTTGGCAGGAAATTAGGGATCTTTGATTCGTAGGAGAAAACCTAAGGGAGAATCATTCGTTAAGTCTTTGTTTGATGATTATGAGTCATATCCAGGCGAAAAATTGCATGAGTCAACTATTTTGCTTGTCGAAATACAGATTTTTTTTTAAAAGTAGAGCTCGGAAGTTTTGTGATTTTTATGTAAAACTACAACTCAAGGGCTTTTTTTTACTACACAACCTCACCACTTTTTAAATTATGACATTGAGTGTCCATACATTCACCGAATAACGTAAATTTAATATATATTATAGTAAGTTTGCGGCTTCGCTAAACAAATTTTTAAAGATTTGATTTTATAATCCTTAAAATAGATAATTATTGTTCAAAATAAAATCGGTTTGTTAGAGATCGATAAAGTGCTGTCCAGATAAATGGTCGTTTCTGAAATTGCGACTTATTCTGTGAATAAATCTGGTCTTTAGCATAATGAAGCGTCCCGACTTAATGACACATTCAACCACCAAGATACGTGAGTTTGAGAAGTGAATTGGAATCACTATCGTTGTTTATTGTATCTTGTTTTATAAAGCTTTGGTGTTAAAATCTGTATTATAAACTAAACAGAGGTGTAAACTTTAAAATATCTAGGTTACAATATTTCCATTTAAGGCTTTGGACAACTTTCCGGAAATATTAAACCAAAATTCTCCAAAATGGACAAACAGCTGTCTCACATCTCTAGCTCTGCAGATTTTATAAATTTCTTATAATATTCTTGTGTAGCTACATAGTGGAATATCTGATGAACGCATAGTGTCCATTAGTTCGTCCTTCTGTCGTGTCCTCATTGATATGGTAGGTAGGTGTTTTAAAAATATCTCGTTATTTTCCTCAACGGTCATCCTTTGTTACGTCATCGATCTTGCGATTGATCTGCTTCAGCTCTTCACTTCTGCCTATACTGGGCCATTTTGTTTTTTTACATATTCGTACCTTCTTCTGCCAACACCGTTCGTTATCTGATTCATGTAATCCGGTCTTGATCTCCCTTTTGAAATTCTCCATTCCTTATCTCCTTCTATAATAATTATTTTCACCATACTATTAAGTCTCATTAAAGGGCCAACAATGTTAGCTCATATTTGTTGTATGTATATCTTTCAAGTTTACTTTCTTTATTTGGTTTTCTCAGCCCTCTTGTATTTGATACCACCTCCACCATTTTATAAAAATAGGAAATATAAAGGTTGTTTTAGACGGTGTATGTGGAAAACCACTTCCAGTATAACCAACAGGATTCGAAGCTCGACCAACATACAAATAATACGAGACTAACATCTTTTTACATGTGTACACCTGTGTTGATTAAAAATCAATTTTGTTGAAATACCTTAGTCAGGTATACTAGTTTATGTAAGGTTTTTTTATTTGTTTATATTGTGCGCCGTACTTCCAACTCGTCTGAGGTGAGGACGAGTGAACTCCTGAGATGAAAAAAATGTTCTTCCGATTTTTATTTAAATGCCACCCCTTCCTCGCTAGAAACTCTGGCGCACAGAAAGCTCTGACTGTATGTTTTGTCCTACAAATTTAAAGCTGTTTTCATCTTTCGCACGACGAGGAAGAATAGGGTCTATATCTTACTTTGAATCCTGCCGAGACTCAAAAATAAGATTCTTCTCTTGGAGGTTTTTAGATATCGTCTGGAATATTGTCTGTGGTGTTGTTATAAATCAGAACAGAGCCTTACATACCCAACTCTCTGTCACCAGCCAAGCTGAAGAAGACGCTGTCAGGATGGAGAAGAGAGGAGTTCACGTGGTACAGCTCGCCAAAAGTAACTTACACACTCATTAGTTAACATCTCTGGGCTGCTGGTAAAAACTAAATAAGTGAAAAACGATTCTGAATAACCAATAAAACAAATGGTCTTTCTATGTTAGTTATTATGTCTCGTGCTCCATGGCTTGCTACCCATTCGAACTATCAGCATATCCACCCTAATGGGGTGGGGTTTGGGATGTTAACAATGAGAACATATACCCTCATTTGTGTTGAGGGAAAGTGGAAAACTATCTAGTAAAAAAACTTCCAGTATATTCGACCGGATTTCAGGCGTCGATCTTCTCGGCACTGACGATTCAGTCTATTGTGAGTGTGACGTCCTAGACCGTGAAACCTCCGATGAGGGAGATGTTACTTAATCTCTTACGTTTAACCCCAATACTCTAACCGATTTAATCTAGGTGGAGGCTATAGGAGGGAAGTTTTAGATTAAGTAGACTATCTTATTATAGTGAATAGGAGATAGGAAAACCACAGCGATAACTCACACGTGGGAAATTATACTCATTGCACTCGGATGGTATTCAAACCTCGAACTCCTCTTTATCGCCAATCATATTTATTGTGGTCTTGATGTCGTATACCGCGTAACCACTAGTTTTGGATAATTTTTCAATCTCTTAAAGCATAAAGACTACAGCTTTAAAAAACTAACCATTTTGCGCTTTTAATGAGATAATCATTCAACAAGAAAGTAACCATTTGTTTAGCACCGTGTCTTACTTCCCATTCTGGTTAGTTACGCTAGTAGTTTTATGGATTAAGAAAAATATATTTAGAGGAAGTGTACCCGCATTTGCATGGAGGTGGAATGAAAAACTCTTTTATAAAAACCACCCTCAGTACATCCACCTGAGATCCGAACCTCAATCTCCCCGTCATCAGCGGTCTAATCTAATGCAAGAGTAGCGTGTTAGACCACTTGATTCACCGAAACGTGCAAAAGGACTATTGCCACGACCATGTTTGTGTATATGGCTCTTGTACAATTTTGTAAAAGAACTCCGGCTTCGATAATTTTACTTCCTTTGTCTCACCATTTATGGGTCAGTGAGTCTTCAAATTATTATTTTTAACTACAGTTATTTTGACCAAATAAGAGTCTAAAAAGTTAAAATAAGCCTCTGGATGTTTTCTTATAAGGTAAGCCTATAGCCTTACACAGAGAAACTTGTTTCTTAAATTAGTATTTTCTTCGTTCTTTTTTAACAGGGGGCCTACTATCCGTTTGGGTTATACGCTTAAGTAGTCTACTAATTACGCTAATGGGTTAGAAATAGGGAAGGTTGAATTTTAGATTAAGTGAACCCGCATTTGCGTGGAGGGAGAGTGAAAAACCATTTAGAAACCCCCCCACCCCCAGTTCACCCGACCGAGATTTGAACCTCGATCACACCGTCCTCGGTAGTCTAGCTCAACACAACGCTAGCGCATTATCTAACTACGCCACCGAGTCGGGTTCTTAAATTAGTAAGATCTACATCAATCAAAGCACTGATCCGCTCTAGTTTAAACGCGCACTGCCGGCGACGTGCACTGACCAACCAAAAATAATTGGACATAGACTAAAAATATATGAACGGCTACTATACAAAAACATTTTCGATAATTACCTGAAGTAATGAGAGCTGTAGTAAACGTTCATCACTTCTGAATGTAATCAACGATTGAAGTGTGTGCCGAGCGTCGTTGAGATGGGATATAAAAAAAAACTACCTCAAAGAAAAGCTGTGGAAAAAAAAAATTCAAAACAGTTGGTATATTTACGGGTGACCTGGTGGTCTAGGGTTAAGGTGTCAGACTTCTGTGCTAAGGGTTCGGGGTTCAATCCTCGGTCCCGGCACAGATTTATCTGATTGCCAAACCCCTCCTTCACCTCTGACAAGACGTGTATTATTCACAACTTGTGAATGTGTGGAATACCAGGCCTACACCGTGGTTCGAATTCCACGTTAGACTGTAGGTCCTCCATTTCATCTCACAATCACCCTATCATTACATATTAGCGTAAGTGCGTATAACCCGAACGGGTAGTAAGACGCGGTGCTAATAATAATAATAATAATAATAATAATAATAATAATAATATATATATATATATTTTAAACACTCACCTTGAATAAAAAAGTCTCCTCTATTTTATGTTGAGAGCCTACACTTTTTTTTTAGCCAAATAAATTGCTTCGATGGCCACATGGTCTTAGGCATCACCCTCGTGTTGGACTAGACTGCCGATGACAGGGAGATTGGGCTTCGAAACCCGGTCGTGTGTACTGAGTGTGATTTTTCAAAATAGTTTTCCACTCTTCCTCCGTGCAATTATAGGTACACTTCATCTAAATTGAACCTTCCTCATACCTAACTCATTAGCGTAATTAGTGCGTAGGTAGTAAGACGCGGTACCAGTAAATTTCTGATTTTTAGCCTATAAACAAGCAAATAGTTTTATGTTATTTTTCATTAACGAAATAAATAATGTCAAAAATATTAATATAAATGTAAGTTATTTTAATTAATATTTTATATCTCTGCGTTTGAAATAGAACCACATATTTACTTATTTATACATCCACTCACTTCTGGTGTTAGAATCTTGGCTCAGATGACAAATAAAATATGAGTGGAAAGTGTTTGTGATTGGTCTAAATTGGCCAATCAATTCAAACGCTATGTAAGGCTCTCACCGATTAATTTTAAGGTGGTATGAAAGGAAACTTGAGGTAAACCTTAAATTGTGTATAACTACCACGTAATGGTTGAACTTTTTTTTTATATAGCACCACATCTTACTACCCGTTCGGGCTAGACGCTTATGTACTAATTACGCTAATGGCTTGAGGGATTATGACTGTTATATTTAGAGTTAATATACCCACATTTGCGTGAAGGGAGAGTTCAAACGATTGAACTACTATGCTACAAAATGCTAACTACTATTTCTAGATATTATTGCTATTATGTAAGCTTAAGGTTATAGTTTTCATTTAAAAAATTTGGTTTTATTGTATATGTTTACAGTAGTTAAATTATTTATACAGAGTAATATCAAGATATCTTGAGTATTTGCCATAAGACAAAGGACAATTGATGAGAAACTTTTTAAATTAAAAGAAAAAGAACACCGCCAGTTCTAGAATGTCCATGATACATAATCAAATGTTGATATTACAATGTGTATACAATTAAACTAAGGCCATCTACTGAAGCAATATTTTAACTATTGCACCACAAAAAAAAAATCATAAAAATTGCATAAATACTTATCTTAGCCCGCATTCCCTTACAGTCCACCTTAAAAATAATGAAATATCTGAAAAATGTTGAAATACAATTTTAAATGAATAATTCACTCAAAGAAATAAATGACTCTAGTTGACACTATCGTTTTACAGAGCGGTTACGGAGCTATCCTTGAGTTGAGTTAATGGCTTGACGTATGCCTGTTACGTGGGTGGCGTGATTTATAATGATAGTGTTTTGTCAAGAGACTAATTTGTAATAAGAAACACTGGCATCTTTGTGGTGTATAATGATCACCATCTGGAACAGAGCCGCCATGAATGCGGTTCTGGTTTGGAGAGCCTTGTTGGGACACATATTATTTTGTAGCATGGCGCCACACCATAATCTGACCTTCACTCCTTGTCGTGAACTCAACTTTACATAATCACGTAATGTTACACTTGAACGTGATTTAAACTATTTGAATCTGATTTTATTAATAAGGATTTATTAAAAAATATTAACATAACTATTGTTTATGTAAAAGCTAAACGTCGTTTTCTACTTGGAGATTTAAAAGATATTTCGCGAAGCGGGTTGCATCTTAACTTGTCGCACCTAAGAACACTAAATATTATCACACTTAGACGCCAGTGTACGAAATAGAAAGATAGGGAGGGAAATGAACATTTCACTTTATGAAGCCTCTAGTTTATCTACTTATAACTCTTCCCCTCTTCCTCTGACGAGTTTACATAGCAACAATACATTTTGCTCCTTGAAATCATTGACTTGTTTTTTTAAATATACATATTTCTTCTTTCCTATTCTAGGTAAACATAAGCTTCCACGGACTTTTTTAATACACATCCTGGCAGGAAGACTCCTACAGGACTTTTTTTTATGACTAAGCCTAATAGCCTAATTTGTAGTTGATTCATTAAATATACATTTACAAAAAAACTGCTTCAAGATAAAAATAATGATTTTTGTGACATTGTAGGATTATTTATTGAACTATCCAAGAATTTATGGTTTTTGTTTCAAGGTAATATCTTTAAAACTCGCCGAATAAAACTTAAACTCATTAATATGGGAGATCCTATCTTGATGCTCCGTGACGTCACAGGTATGCAACCAACTTAACACACAAACTGTCACTAATAATATTGGTGTGTTTGGGTTACATCCCTCTGTAACTCAGTTTAAGTAAAGATTATCCGGTAATAAATTACCGTTGTCCATGGGGCGGTCGAATGCACTAATCATTCATCCTTTCCGTGGAGGATCTTTCCATTCCCTGATTAGGCTAGAGGATAATTATAGTGAATAAATATAGAAGACGAATGTAATCAGTTGGCTCCAGATGCTAGCAACCAAGACTTGTACAGTGCCTGGAAAAAAATACAGTTAAAATATTAATTCAAGCTAAAGGATATTAAACATGTAATAATATTATTCAATATGTGTTTAAAGTTTAATCAACTAAAGCCATATATTTTCTATATTAATAAAATGATGAGTTTATTTATCTGTGTGTCTGCCTGTCATGAGCATTGAGCGATATCTATCGCATGCAGAGGTCTGAAATTTTAAAATTAGTAACAGTTCCCGAAAATGTGAATCTTCAATCCGGAATTTTAAAATTAGGATTTTATTTTTTAAATAAGTTAAAAACTGGGTTGTAAGGAATAAAATGAAGAGATTGTTTCCTGTCTGAGACAAATAAAATCGTTGCCAGGTGTAGACACGCAATCAATTACGTGATCACCTCGGGCAATGTCGGATATTTCTATTTATTTATAAAGTATTGAATTTCCGGTACTTATTTTAAAGTTTCGTGTTATATTTTATCACGTTAAGGAAGTTTCTTTGGTGATACAATTGTACAAAGTGCGGTTATTTGAGTTAATTCTATTCTAATCTCGAAAGACAGCCTTAGCTTTCCAGACTTTAACTATCTGTGAAAGTGGAAATTAACTATGTTTACTTGTACAGCCATATCTGGGTACATATTCCAAATAGATTAAATTAAATCATATCCATTACACTTCAGTGGCCACATGGTCTAAGCCTAAGGCGTTACCCTCGCAGTAGGTAGGCTAGACTGCCAATGACGAGGAGTTAAAGGTTCGAATCTAAGTCGGATTTACTGAGGGTTTTTTTTAAAGATTTTTTTTCACTCTCCCTAAACGCAAATGCGAATACACTTCCTTTAAATATTAATCTTCATAATCCCTAAAATCATTAGCGTAATTAGTACATAATCGTATAAACCGAGCAGGTGCTAAAAAATTGACTCTATTCTCTATGACAGGGAGATTAGAGTTTGAATCCCGGCTGGGTGTACTGAAGATGGTTTTTCCTAAATGTTTTTCACTCTTCCTCCACGCAAATGTGTCTACACTTCCTCTAAATTCAATCTTACCTATCCCAAGCACATTGTGGTGATTCCTTCTCGTATAAATATGTATAACTCTAACGGTTAATATAACGTCGTGCTAATAAAACATTAATAATAATATATTAAAATGTTACAAATATTAATCGAAAAAAAGTACTTTTCTATTTTCTAAAACTCGCCTTGGTGTCGTAGTTAGCTAACGCGCTAGTTTTGTGTTGATCTATACTGCTGAGAACGGGGAGATTGAGGCTAGAATCCCGGTCGGGTGCACTGGGGGTGGTTTTTGATAAATGGCTTCCCACTCTCCCTCTACACAAATGCGGGTTCACTTCCTCTAAATCCAACCTTTCTCATTCCTAACCCTTTAGCGCAATTAGTACTTAGGCGTACAACCCGAACGGGAAGTAAGACGCGGCTCTAAATAATAATACTAGTAATAATATTTTCTAAAAGTGTCTTACTATTAAAATTGGACTGTATATGTAACAACAGTTCCGCTCTTTGATCGCTTGTATATTCAAAACACTGATAATGAAGCAATACCACTCAGAAAACATTTATAATTGTTTCCAGGCCGAGTTATGATGGACATATTTCTTCTCCTCATTGTAAAGTTTGTCTGCCGGTGGAGTGTTAACGGCCAGTAATATTTATGGAGCGTTGTGGTATTTAGTTGCAAGACAAATGGTAGAACCCTCGTACTTAGCTCTCGTTGCTTGGGCCCTTTCACATGGACCTCTTGGAGCAAGATGAATGATGCTGTGATGTGTTTCTTCCCCCCTTGTCATAGTTTCCTGTTGTTTTCACAGCACGACCGCCATTCGTCAGGTCTCCGTGGTGACTTGCTGTCACACTTGGTTATGACGTTTCATCTGTGACGACCCGTGCTAGGTGTCAAGTAGAGTATCGATCGTCAATGTGAGAGTGGATGTGTGTAAACAGTAGTAATGTGTGTGTGAAATAAAAATAAGTAGAAACTCCATACTGTTCCTTAGAATGGTTTTCTTGTTAAATTATTGGCTGTTCCATAAAGTTTATACTTACTTACTATATGGCCTTAGGAACTCGAAAGTGCATTGCCGCACTTAAAAAAGTACTCCATCTACCATTATTTGGAGCTAAAAGTACTTACACATGGGATCTTCACAAGAGTAATATCGATTTAAATTCTTACTAATGCGAATACATATTCTTTAAAAAAATAATTTTCACCTCCATCTATTAAAGAAATTAATTATTGAACCTGTTTAAACGCTGACATTAAAAACTACGCTCAAAATTTTTTTCTCTCCGTAGTAACGTGAGCCATTCCTTAGTAAAATGAAAAATGAGAACCCCATCGATGAGCAAGTTAGCTAAGACGTCATACTCGTTTAGTCAGGTTCACCAGGGACCAAAAGTTCATGTGTTGAATCCCGACTATATATACTAGGTTTTTTTTGTCTACACTTTACTTACACTCTATGCAACTGTAGGCACATTTCCTATCAATTCTACCTTTCTCATCCCAACCCCAACTATGTAAATCAGTAGATAAACGGAGAGCACAAACACAAAAAGTTAAAAAAATAAAAATCGTAATTGTATATGGTTACATACGTTTATTAAAAAATAATAGTATGCTTTAATCATTTAACGGACTTCAGGTATTACAACGGAATTAAGTGTATGTTAATGATATTGACTGGTTCCTGAAACCATGTTCAGTACCCGACCAGGTTGAGCCGAATTATTTTTACTTCACGATGTGGTTTCAGCATCTTTTTACAAGAACATTCTTGTGTATTCATTTAAAATTAGGTAGCTTTGTTACACTAAATTATCCTAATAATGACTAATCTATAGAACTGTGTTGGTGTCTCTTTGATATTCTTCAAAACATAAACGACTACGGATATAATTTCGCTTGGACATAACTCTGGTATGTGGTTAGCATATAGGTTAATTCAAATTTACTTCCACCCTTTTGTTTCAATATGGCGGCTACAAAATACTACTTTTTAGGCTTTTTAAAAGCGTATACTTATCGGATTTTCATTGGAGAAACTTTGATAGGTTATTAGATATAAATTTAGAGATGACGGCCATATTGAAAGAAAATGGCCTTTATAGAATATTATTTTTTTCAGACCTTCTATAGCTCTAGCTTCCAAACAATGGATCGTAATCCGTAATAATAATATTGCTAGAATATTTGTTATTATATTTAATAGTTGTTTATTTAACAATTTTGTTGATTTTATGCAAAATAAATTAACATCACAAGTACAATGCCTTTAACACAGGATATTTTCAGAAATGTATAAGTTTTATAAAACACATCCCCTGCTAACAACAGGTAATTAGCTAGTATAGACTAAATCGTTAAGATTCAGTACATTGCGTAGTGATGAACTTGATATTTATATTCAATTATACATATTGTTATAACTTTAAAGTTGTAAATTAAATTTAATTTTTGGTAAAGGTAATAAACATTAATTTTATTTTATTAGGGTTACTATATAAACACACAACTCAATATCTAACTTAGTTTGGGCAACACACTTAACGCTAAATTCTCAACTTTAATATAATAAATATTGCCACCTGGGTGATTGGATGGATGCATACACATTAATACAGTATTTTAGACCCCAGATAAGCACGAAAAATACACTGTATATTCAAAAACTCGCATTCTTTAGCTATTGGATAGAGAATACAGTCATAAGTATGCCTACTTAAGGTGTTGTGTACTGTCCAGAATTTCTCGGTATCTTCTGTCGGACGCCTCATTAGAGTGAAGTTAGCTAAAATGAAAAATCAATTTTTTTTTTAAAGTTGTTTTGCGTAGATTATAAGAAGCCAAGTAAAATTTACTGTCTGAATCTGATATAAATCATTAGAGTATTTTCATTTAAATTATGGGGGAAAATTCACTATTTATTTGAACTTTTATAGTTTAACTATTTAATCTTTACTTTTTCATCTAAAGAGAGAGAATTGTAATCGCGAGAATTTTTGATTTTGACTATGATGAATCTTTACGTTTTATGTGGCATTGAACCCAAAAGAGTGAAGTCTACATTTCTATCTGTATGTCTGTCTGTCAATCTCTGGCCACAGATCTGAAACGGTTTGATGGAATTTGTTTAAGCTTAATATTTGGATGGCATATGTTAAACCTTGAGATATATTTCAATTTTGAACCTAGCCCATAATTTAAGAATCGTTTATGGATGAGTGATTTTTTTTAAGAATGACAAATTTTGCAAAAGTGGCTCCAACGATTTTGTTTGAAACTTATATCCAGAGAGTGTTTTATCTAACAAATATGAATAACGTTGAATACTTTTATTTTGGATAACAATTCTTTAAAAAGTAGTTTACTGATGAGTTATCTTTGAAAATTCAAAATATTTCAAAAATTGCTATAACCATTTTGTTTAAAATGTAAGCTAAATCTAGCGAGTTTTTGACACAACAAATACAACTAAGGACTTGCTTTTTGTGTAAAAATAATTTAAGGGGTTTAAGGGATGATTTTTTTTAAATTTAAAGTATTTACAAAATTATTTCAACGTGTTGGTTCAAAATGGTACGTTTTTAACTATATGATTAATTTTTATATTATTTTTCTTTAAAAAATTTCATTTAATAATAGGACTAATAATGGCTAATTTTTGAAAAATTCAAATAATATATAGGCTTATTTAGTTTTGTTTTTGGCAACGCATCCTACTACTTATCTGCAACATACTCATGTTAATTACACTATTAAGATAGGGGTGAGGAATATATAATTTTTAATAATGTACCCTCACTCACATGGAAAAAGAGTAAGAAACGTTTAAGGGAAAATAACCCTCTCTAGACCCATCCAGTATTCGAATCTTAACCTCTTTATCCCTATCACCATCAAACCAGCGTAGTTGAGCCTAAGTTTTAGTCCAACACTGTTAACTATATATATATCCTTTGTTGTTTATAAAGTATTGTTAGTAAATAAATCCTTAAAATAGCTCAAATCACAAGACCGAAAGATATAAAATATTCATTATACAAAATTATACACTAGGGCTTTTAAGTTCATCTCTCACTTTGAGCAAAACCAACTGAGAAAACACTTTGGCTCAGAGTAACTCTTAAATAATTTCTGATGTTTTTTTTTTTTTTGTGAGTCGTTGCTCTGCAAACACTATAATTATTAGACTCGAAACGAATTTTGCATCATCCACTGAAAAACACACACACAGAAGTAATCGCGCAGTTATGATCATTGGTTCCAACGTGATACTTTATTTAACAACTTCAAGTGTTTTGAATTGAGTGTTTTAAAAACACAGTGATTTTGACGTGACGAGACTGAGAAATCAAAAATTATTTTAATGAGACCGGTTTCTCTTCCAATATTAATAATAGCTGTTCATTCAAAATCATAGTTTAAGGTGGGGATGAAGGGAATACGAGAAAAGACCAGTGTTTTACAGTTTTTATAGCAACACTTTTTTTTTTGGCTAAATAAATCAAATATTGCTTCAGTTCAAACATCTAATTACATTTTTTGCGTATAGTGATATCAACATTTCTTGAATATTTGTCAAGGGTGCCCTGGAATTTAATGAAAACTTTCTCTATTTATTTAAATGTTTGTCATCTAATGCTGCTATGCTCAATCAAAATATTAAACAACTGTTGCTATCACCATGTGAAGAAAATTAAATTCTATGTTTGTGTGGAAGCAATATTTGATTTATTTTGACCCGAAAAAAGTGTTTCTCTAAAAACTGCCAAAAGGTTGTTATCTTCTCGCGTTCCCTACATCCCCACCTTAAATGAGACCTCTTAAAACTTGTACACTTCAAGCTGAAAAGGTCCATGATTTGTTTTCTTGAAGTAGTTTTCTGTTTTTTCCGAGATAGAACTTATTTTATACATTTATCTCTAGCTCTCTCTATTTTCTCATTATTTATTCCTCTCCGTCGCTCTCATACCTTTGGTCAGTCTATCTCTCTCTCACTCCCTCGCGTTACTCTTCCATCCTTCCAAGTTTCATACGTAGAACTCACACTTAAAGATGCCCTCTAGACAAGATGTTTAACGGGCCAAACCACCTGTTTCAGTTTGTGCCGATATCTCAAGAACCGATCCATATTTTTGATTAACACTTTTTTTTTTAAGTTTGCTTGCCTCAAGAAAACTAGTTGGGCTTAGTTGATTATTTTTAGGTACGTTAAATCCCGTCGAATAAAATGATTAAAGTGAATTTTTATTCCTGAGATTCCAAGCAGTTTGTACAGTTTGACATGTTTTTTGTTAGAGTTATGTACTTGTTTAATGACCGTATCTGCTGTAGAAAGTTAGTGGACATTTGGACTGTGACCAAGTGTCGAATAGTTGTGACTTTAATTTCTATATAAATATATTTAGCTTTAATAATTAATATTTTACAATTAAAATTAATTAAATATAGTTTATTACCGTGCACCAATACTCAAACCATACTAAATAATTACTTAAACTAATGGGGTGGAAATGAGTTTGTGGAAAGGATATAAAACTTTCCCGCATTTGCATTCAAGGAGAATTGGAAACTATTCAGGAAAAAAAAAATCTAAAGAGGGCTGCATGGTAGAGACGTAGACGTTTAGAAATCTTACATTATTTCAAAAGTTGTTTGATATTTTTTAATTTGGTTTTAAACAAAATACAGGCGAAATTTGTCAGCAGGCTTATAACGATTTAATAAAAATTTAATCAACAAAGATTCACGTAACAATGTGTACTTCAGAGATAAAAACAAAAGGTTATAAACCTATATCTTGCCTTCTTATATCAAATAAAGTCATGTTTTTATAGGGCTACAACAGACAATTTTAAAATAATGTGGGATTGTTTTATGGGGTATTATGTAAGTTATTACACTTAAAAAAATTTAAACATGCAACTTTAAACATTTTTAATGCGTCAGAACTTTCACCTACATTTTGGTGAAAATATTATTAAAAAATATCAAACGGTTTAATAAATAATCTGAAATTTCTAAACGTCAGCAACTCTTCTCAGTGCTCTTCCGTGCCCAGTTGGGGTTTTAGCTATGACCTTCCCATCACTGGAAAACTTGAACAGGCGAGACTGGCGTCTAAGTTCGTGTGCCCACCAGCGTGGGTGGCTTCTTGTTTAAAATATTGTACATATTTCACTTGGTTTTCTACAATATTAAAGATAAAAACTCAATTTTGACCAAATCTGCCAAACACTGAGCTCACCATGTGAACATTGGTTTAATATCTCATAGTTAACCGCTTCGGTGGTCGAATGGTTTAAGATGTCACTCTTACAATAGATTGAAATGTCGGTGACAACGAGATCGAGGCTCAAATCCCGCTCCAATGTATATAGCGTGCCTTTTCTTAAATGGTTTTTCATTTCTCCTCCACGTGAATGCGGCTACACTTCCTCTAAATTCAATCTTTATGATCCCTAACGAAATAGCGCAAATAGTAGGCTACGTATGTGTATGACCTGAACGAGTAGTGAGATGCTGTGTTAAAAAAAACAATAAAAACACAATTTTTAACGTCTTAGTCCAATAGGTATAAATATACATATGTTCACATGTATGTATATACATTCACAAAGAGGAAATATTATATAGAGAATGTGATTGGTCTTTATTTTATTTTTGATATGTGGGTTTATTTATTTACTTGGTCCATGGGTCAGGATAAACTCATCCAAGAAATACACATAAAAATATATTTTTATGAATTTGAATATTATAATTAAATTAACATGAGTTTTTCAATTCATTTTTGAGACTTGGAAGTAATAATAGTTTTGCGGTCATTGCCTAGTTATATACTGGTCTTACCTACACCAGTGGTTCCAAAGGCTAAGATATTGAACTTAAAAACAATTTAATGTAAGTGGGAGATTTGAGGTTCAAATCTCATTCCGGTGCATTGTGGATGGTTTTTTACAAATCGTATTTATCACTGTGGTTCTCCCAATATTAACTTTTTTTTCATATTTGCGTCTTACTATATATTCAGCCTATATGCATAGTCCAATGAGTTAGGGATGAAGAAAGTTGAAGATAGACGAAGTGTATCCACATTTTATTTTTCACCTTGACTATTTGATTCATTTTCTAACAATTTTAACCTGAATCTTATTTTTCTACAAACGTTAATTGCACAATTTTCTTGTATCCTTTTTATTTAATTTATCTAATCTAATCCGCAATTGTGTGAGGAGAAAGAGAGTGGAAATACATTTAAGAAAAAACTTCAGGTCACCCGACCGAGATTTGAACCCCAATCTTCTTATCTTCAGCAGTCTAATATATTGCAAGATTAGCACCTTAGACTATGTGGCCACTGAAGCGGTTCGCATACTTTTTGATTAAGCTAACAAGGTAACAATGAGAAACGTATAGCTTAAAAGGAAATGTAGCCGAATTTGCGTAAATGGAGAGAGGAAAATAAAATTAGTAAAAAACACATTCAGTACACTTTACCTGGATTCACCGGCAATCTAGTCTAATGCCAGAGTGACGCGTTTGACCTCGATACCATCGATGTTGGTCCACGCTAATTTGGGTGTATTTCTTCTAATCCACCCTCCCATTATTTCCTTAATAACTATGGTGTTGAACGTGATAATTAAGAAAACACTAAAACTCTACCTACCTTGGGACCATTATCGGTACAGAAACACCTCATACAGTCGGACGTGGATGCGAGGGAAGAGATTAGCTGGCAAGGGATTTATGAGTTCCCATCTCGTGCGTTGCATGGGTAATTATTTAAACTCTTAACGTTGGTAAAAAATAATAATAATAAAAACTAGTGTCGGTGTTGGAGATTGAGTTATGAGGTGAGGACTGGTTGGTGTGTATATTTCAGGAAAAATATTGACATATATGGACATTACTCCTGATTTATGCCGCGGTTCCATGTGCGGTAAATATGGGCCCATATTGTGGGAAATGCAATTAATATAGGACTGGTTTGTATAATGTAACAAACAAAACGTTTAGAAGATATTTACATAATCTAGAATGTTTTTATTTTATAGATGACTACACACAACACGATTATTGAGGTTCACTTATTTATTTTACCCGAATAAGCGTGTTTGCGAACTAAACGTCAAGCTCGTTTGGTCTGGTTTACTGGTGATTAGGAGGTTGTAGTTTGAGTCCCGGATGATATTAGTGAGGGTAGTTTCTCCTAAATGATTTTCCACTCTACCAGTAAGACGTGGTGCTCTGACATTAGACTAGATTGCCGGTGAACCCAGGTAAAGTGTACTGAATGTGTTTTTTACTAATTTTATTATGTTAACATTTAAATACTGTTCTAATTTGTATAGTCTAGAAACGTGTAGGCCTACCAAAACCAAATCTTGGAAATAAAATTATTTTATGATAAATGTTTTATTTAAAATGAATTAACTATTTTTTGCATGTGATATGTTTATTATATGACCATGCTTTCGTCCCCTGATTATCTTCAGCCAAATAATTTATAGCAATATTATAATTACCTGTCACGACCCAGTTTCCTTATTTCCATAGTTTAGGAGCTAGAACTGTGGACGGCTTTAATAATAGTCATATATAGCTGCATTTTTCTTTAAAGATTGCTGTCATGTCTAATCTATACATAGGAAACTTTTAAAGTTGGTTCAGTAAAAATCAGATAAGCAAAAGCTGAGAAAAATCTAAAAAGTATTGATTTGTAGCCACCAACTTAAAAAAAAATTAAATTTTAACCATTCTATTTGACCGGACATTTGAGCTATTTTGAGCACAATCAACGCCGTGTTTTTTGTGTGAAAGAGTAGCCAACTCATTTTTATACATTAGTAGGATAAAGTAACTATCGCGTGGACCATTTATTTAGATGAGAGACTGTTACTAGGATAAATAATCTAGTTATATTACAGGTGTCACCAAAGAATTTAAATATTGTGTATGGAATTGCTTCCCCATACAGACGCAGTAAAACTTTTTTAATTCGTAGTTAAAGGGATAGCTAAAAAAACACACTAAATTTTCAAAATTTGAACTAATCATTTTTATCATTATCTATGCAACTGGTACCTCAATAACCTCAAAATATTCTTCATATAAACACACACGTTATTTATGCAATATAAAACATACATACACAAAAAAGAATCAAGAAAATTTAGACATAATATACAAAAACTTGGAAAAATTAACATACAAAAATTGCAGACCAGTCAGGGCTTCACGTGATTGCGTCACACAGAAGCGATGAAAGCCGAGCCCTATTCTAGGAAAGCCGCTCGCCACCGGTACTTAATCCCCTTTTTTCTTTTACTATGCCTCTTAAATCTAGCTTTATATTTAGGTGACCTGGTTGTCTAGGGGTAAGGTGTCAGACCTCTGTGTTGGGGGTCCGGGGTTCAATCCTCACTACCGGCACAGATTTATCTGATTACCAAACCCTTCCTTCACCTCTGACAAGATGTGTATTAATCACAACTTGTGAACGATTCAAGTGTTCTTTCAACCTCGCCTCACTGTCGCGCCACGCTGTGTCTGGAAAGTATTCCATGAGAAAGGGCTTTAATTGGCAGGCAGTTTGGTTTTCTGGTGATGGGAATGTTCAAGGGTGGATCTCAGTTGAGTGCACTTAGGGTGTTTTTGTTTACTAATTTGTTTCCCACTATTCCTCCAAGCAAATGTGGCTACATTAACTCAAAAGTTCTACCTTATGATCGTTATCAAAATGCGTACAGCTCGAACTGGTAGTAAGATGTGGTAGGAAAAACAATAATATAAGACTGATATTAAACTCAAATGAACCCCAGCTTTGAAACTCTACGTCATCTGTTTATTTACATTTTCCTAAGACATGCTCCTCCCCACCTTTTTGAACGAACGTTCGAAGGGATTCACTCACACACGCCTTTTAACAATTCCCTCCCACGCTTCACGTGTAAATTGTTAGTACAGCTCGAAATCCTCACAAATAAGGACAATACCAATTAAACTCCCTCTTTTTACCCACGGGATCTCCCTACCTCTCTTCCAGCCCCTTGTCAACAAAACCTTAGATGGTCCCCACTGCTTTTGTTATAACTCCTCCAGGTATGGTTAACAAAACATTATTCCTTTCAATACTACGTGTAATTACTTGATTAAATATTAGACACGTTGGGGCCGTGGGGACAAGAAAGAGCAGTCTTCTCTCTGACCTTGTGGGTAACGATATTATTTTTGGGGCGTAGCGGTCGTGGGGTAAATAGGTGGTCAACAAACTATTAATAACAAACTTGAAGTTAGCTTAAGGCTGGTTCTCACCCATCGGTATGATTTACCAGTGAGGCTGAGTCATCAGAAATGAATTAAATACTGAAAGAGGGAAGAATATTTCATATAAACCGCTTCGGTGACCATATGGTCTAGGGCACTACTCTCGCAATAGACTAGACTGTCGAAGATGGGGAGATTGGGGTTCGATCCCTATTGAGTGTACTGTAAGTGGTATTTTAACTGGTTTTCCACTCTCTCTCCACGTGAATGCGGGTACACCTCCTCAAAGTTTAACATTACTAATCCCTAACATGAACGGGTGGTAAGATGCGATGCTAAGAAAGTATAACAATTTAAACTGATTGGTCAGTTTTTTCTATTTCAGTAAGAGTGGGATTAAGTTCTTATATGGATCATTTTGACAAACAAAGAGTTATTAATGAACATTAACTTTAATCTTTAGTTGCATTGTCTAACGCATCACCCTAATATTGGATTGTATTTCCGGTTACTGGGTGATCGGGTATTATCATTTAAATCGGGTGTCGGGTGTTGGATGTCTTTCCTAAATGGTTTGCCACTCTTCCGTCACTCAAATTCTGGTACATATTTATTAAATTATAGCTTTCTTCGCCCTACTCCATTGGCGTGGTTTAAAATATCATGCGTGTGGTCCAACTGTGTAATAAGACGCGGCGAAATAGAGTAACGTTATGGTATGAAGAAACTTTAATAAAATACAAATATAGGCCTATGTTTTTTTCGGTAGATATGGGTAGTTGGTTTTTATAAGATGACTTGATTATAAATAGATCAAAATTATTTTATTAACTTTTAATACTGTCTAAAAAGCTTTTTAAAGTATTTTTATCACTGTCACTCGTTTTAGTGGCCGAATGGTTTAATGCGTCACTCTCGTGATGGACTGGCTTGCGACGGGGATATAGAGGTTCGAATTCCGGTCAGGTCTACTCAGAGTGTTTTTTCCTACATGTTTTACATCCTCCTTGCACGCAAATTCTGGTAAATTACCTCTAAATTTTCTTCCTTCCTCATCCCTACCCCCTTAAAGTAATTATGATAATATAGGCATATAGCCTGAACAGGTAATAAGATACGCTGATAAAAAATAAAATAACTGTCAATCAAAAAAATTACGTTTTGATTTTCAAAATTGTTTTTGACTTCAATAATTAATAAGTTTAAAACAAGACCTAGGCCTATAACATGAATACCAAAACAGACAATTTTCATGGCACTTTAAACTAAGTAATCCTTTTGATTAAAGTAGTAAGAAAGAGAAAGAAAGAAGAAGTTTTAAAATAACTATTAAACTATTGCTGTGACCTATTTTTTTCTCCACCCTAGTCAGTCATCCCGCCTCCCCACCTCACCATTTTATTTGAGGTACCGGCATTTAACGTGCATTTTCTGAACTGACTGATTATATCAGCACACGAGAATTTCTGTGAGTGAGAACGAAAGGGCCTACCAATTTTACCGGGAAAGGTATTTTCACATACCGTCCTGGGTTATTTTTAAATGCAACAATCAACATGAGACCGATCCATTTACTTCCCTTCCGAAGTGAAGTTGTGCTACGGATTTTTATCGCTCAAGAAAAATCCGTTGAACTCGGCTGGGATTGAACCCACCAGCATCGCGTCCTGAGGCGAGAACTTTACCCCAAGACCAACGAGGTCGACCACTAGTTATTCAATTTTTTGTGATAGAACAAATAATATAATCAATAATTATCAAATAGAATAAGCAAGACAGTATTATTATAAAAAATATCATTATAATTATTCACATGTTATATTGTATATTATAACTGATAATTCTTGATTATATTTTTTTATATTGCTACGCGCATAAACGGACCTCAGCTAACACACTTTCGTGGCCAGCCTGCACCTCATCGTAATGGCGTCGCAAATAAAATGAGGTCAACACGGGATGAATGTTTATTTCTTCAATCTATTTTTGTTGTTGTGATCGTATAGTGGCTGCGTTGTTGATTAAAAATATTACAATAATAAAACATCAGGTATTTAAGTTGTTTATTTATTACTCAGTTGGCTCCTATTGTTCCTTTATGATACCCTTTACGCGTCGTGGTTAGCGTGAGAGTGGCCGTAAACAGATTTAAAATATCAACGGCTTTGCCCGTGATGTACTATAACTACTGATTATTGTTATTATAATAATTAGATCCGCTGTTACTAACCGAGCGGCTAACGCAAGGTATCGTTAAATGATTACAAAATATGATACCCCAGAGTTGATCCGGGAGCGTCCTTGGCCTAAGCCCGGCGAGACAAGACTAAAAAATCTCCCAATCGACTCAACTGATAATTTTTTAAACATATCACAAAAACACTCCCATTAGTTCCCAAGACCCAAACATGGACCAACCAAACTGTTCCCTGGACCGTTAGCGCGGCCCAAGACAAAGGAAGGAGACCACCCCCCTTACTATCTTTTAGGACTCTATTGTTGTTGGCGGCGACTCTCACAATGCTTCTTAATACGGGCTAGCAGGTTATTAACCTTGCCATCCCCATTACTGCCTACAAAGTTGCAACCCATCTTATTTTCTACTGTGTTCAGTAAGGAACCACAGCAATATCAGCATTAATTTACTGTTTAGTGCAGATAAAAAATTATTTCAATGCAATAAGTCACTAACTATTTTAAAACTTATTCTTTATTACTATTTATTATCAAAACTCTCTTTACTAAATTATTATTTAAAAACATCCTTCTATTATCTGAAAAAGTTGTTCTGAGATACGTATTATTAATTAGCTCAATTCATTGAATGGGGAGATTAACTTTTATTTCTAGTTTCACTATGAATGAATCAGCCTTATTGATCAGCCATATTGATAGGTGAGAACCAGCCTAAGATATTTTACTTTTTAAATCATAGTGAGCACGTGACCTGTCCGGGCAGTTTAAATACATAAAAGTTGCCGTCATAGGCTTGTATTTTATATTTAAATGGAAACCTAATGTATCACTTTTTTTCAAGTATCTAGGACGTTTAATCAGGGGATTAAACATTCCTCTGAAGAGGGTAATTTATTCCCATAAATATTTAATCACATTTTTACATCACATATTTAATTATAGGTGCTGTAGTTACTTAATAGATAGTAACATAGTACGTTCACGGGACTGGTCGGTTAAGGAGGCCGATTGCACACTTAGGGAGCTATAATTCGATCCCAGGCTATATGAAATATATTTGTTTTTTTTTAGCACAACGTCTTACTACCCGTTCAAGTTATAAGCTTATGTATTAATTACGCTAATAGTTTTCAGGGATTAGGAAGGTTGGTGACCTGGTGGCATAGGGGTAAAGTGTCAGACTTCTGTGCTGAGGGTCTGGGGTTCAATCCTCGGTCCCGGCACATATTTATCTGATTGCCAAACCCTTCCTTCACCTCTGACAAGATGTGTATTAATCACAACTTGTGAATGTGTAGAATGCCAGGCCTCTACCGTGGTTCGGATTCCACGTTAAACTGTAGGTCCTCCATTTCATCTCACCATCACCCTACCATTGTAAGTGCGTATAACCCGAACGGTTAGTAAGACGCGGTGCTAATAATAATAATAATGATTAGGAAGGTTATATTTATACGACGTTTACCCACATTTGCGTGGAGGAAGAGTGGAAAACCATTTTGTAAAAACTCTGTACACTGGACCGAGATTCGAACCTGGGTCTCCCCGTCATCGGAAGTCTGGTCTATTGCGAGAGTAGCACGTTAGACGACGCGGCCACCGAAGCGGGAATATATATACATATATATATATATACATATATATATATATATGTATATATTGGTTATTATTTGTGGTTCCATCCTATCACCCATGTATTTCAACCTTTCTGTGTGAGCTTTGTACTTATTACAATGGCCAGGTTAAGTAATTAAGTATCTATTTAAGATCCATCTATAGATTAGAAACAATAATACACTTGAACCATAAAAATTATCGAAGTGCGGTTCTCTAAATTCTTCATTTGACAGCAGTGAAATTGGGATCAATTTGAATTTTAAAATAGTTGTTTGATTAATTTGGTTGTATTAGTTTACATATGGTAAAACTTTTTCACTGGTCTAAATTCTACTGTTTTCTAAGACAGGATACAAAAGACCGCACCACGATGCAACGCCTATTTCAAGATGTATTGGCTTCCTAATTTAGAGATTCTTCCTATGGGTGAGATGGCTTCTTAAGGCGAGGCTGAAAATATTTGGTATTATTATTATTCGGAGCTCTGTCTTACGGCAGGTCTATTCCCTTAGTCAGTGAACTTAGACCGCCAATGTATCTTGTCTCCTGCCTCTTTGAGCTCCCAGAATTTTCTTCTTACCTTCAAGTCGTATGATATTTTAATGCCCCTCCTTCCGAGGCTCCTTTAACTCAACCTTTCCTTCTTTCACGTCGTGCAAAAGATAGTGCCTCCTAAGGATATGTCCAATCCAGTTTGATTTGAGTTCCATAGTGTATTGTGTTTTATAGGTGTGTCTTTATATGAAAAAGGAATATTTCCGAAAATTAAAACACTGTATAACTGTGGAAATGTGAAGAAGTGGGAAGTGTTAAAAGTATAAGAAGAAATTAAGAAAGAAATGTGTTTGTTCTTGTTTAGGCCTAACCTAGCTATGCTTTCAGTTTGGCTTCCTTTACAATCACTTACTTTACAATAATGTACAGGAAAGAAATCAAAACGTCAATAACTTTCTTTTCCCAACACGTTACAGCCCTCACGAGCTGTCTGCATTTCAATCACACTCCTGTATTAGGTACTCTAGTAAGGATGAGAACAGAAGAGTTTAAATAAGATGTACTCTCATATGCGATGTGAGAGAATGGAAAATCGTTTATTAAAAAATCAATCTTATCACACCCTATCGGGATTTGAGCTCCGATATTTCCGTCAATGGCAATCAACACCAAATGAGCTTGAAGTTTAGTTCGTGGGTCCACCAATGCATGTTATATCTAGTTAATAAAAATTAAAAGCGGGGTTTTTTAATTCACGAATCATTATGGTGTTCTTAAATCTCCAAGTGGATGTGGGTACATTTCCTCTTAAATAACAATTAGATTAAGGCGTTAAAAACTCTGTTAGTAAACGTAATAGTTTACAAAATATAGTAATTCATTAGCAGCTTCTGAGATAGAAAAGTAAATAATTTGGAATAAAACAAAGAAGAAGAATTCTAATTCAATTGTTTCCTAAACGTCAGCACCTTTAAACAAATCTGACGAGGTTAAAAAAAATAATGTATACAACCCCTACATCTGTTTGAACTCGAACCAAGCGCTACTTGACTTCAGGTGCTAAAAATTTGATATACATAAATTCTAATTATCTTATTTAACCAGGCATCCGAGCTATGTCCATGCGGAATCTAAGCACAATCGGTGTCGTGGCCAACTCATTTTTATATAATGGCTAAAGTGATTATATGGTAAACCATTTATTTATATGAGTGACTGTTATTAGGAGAAATACTCTAGCTATATTATAGGTTTCACCAAAAACAATTTTAAATGTTGTGAATGTAATCGCTCCACCATCCATATTAAGTAAAACGTTTTTAATTTGAAAGGAATGTCTAAAAATATTCAAAATATTCAAAATTCAAATTAACAATCTAGTATCTAGTATCGAATATCTAGGCATCTGGTACAATAAATCAATAACCTCAAAATATGCTTCAAATAAATACACACACTATATATGCTATATAAAAACACATACAAAATAAATAGCTACACGAAAAAATAAATGGTACGGCATACCGCACAGACTTTCTCTCTCTTTCTATAAACTCGTAAGATTTCTGAACGGAATAATGTACATTGTATCATCACCACTCCACATAAGAACACGCATAAAATAATATACAATGATATATAATCAATGAGAAAAGAGGCGCATCTTTGTCCACCTAAGA
>CABFWB010000196.1:396381-419621 GCA_902151455.1 Timema bartmani
CCCTCGGGGCAACCCTATGAAAACCCTAGATATCAAGTTTCAGCTCAATCGGTAAAATAGTTTAGGCTCCAGTTGGAGGTACAGACAGACAGACAGACGGAAATTCAAAAACCACTTTTTCGGATTCAGGAAGTCATGAAACGTCAAAATTCATCAAAATCTCGAGTTTGATTTTTTTGACGATCACCATACTTTCTCTACCTGTAAGATAGAGAGAAAGTAACAAGAAAAATTTAAACACAAAATACAAAAACTTGGAAAAGTTAACATACAAAAACGTCACACAGGAGCGATAAAAGCCGAGCAACGAAGTTCAAATACAAACAAAATTATTGTCTAGAAACCCTAAGAGGTGTATTAGTTTCTTCATTTAACGGTGGAGTTTCTTCCTACATTGATTATGGTCCGAATCCTCCGCGGCTGTCCTCAGCGCTCACAACATCCTAAAAGGGACGCTGGATATTTTAGACAGGTGGGGGAGCTACTCTTATACCATGTAAATTGACACAACTCCCTGGAAAAACTGCGAAAGTGATAGTAAAGAAATGTAAATAGATTTTTAAATAGGTTTATTTATTGAGATGCATTAGATGACACGCAGTATCAACGTGGTGGACTGGCGGGCTTCCCTTAACAAGAAAGGTCAAAGCTCGAGTTCGAGTCCCAGCCAGCCTACCTATATATTGTGGTCTACACCCTTTTAACAAGTGAATGATAATGTATTTTCTCTTAAATACTTTATTAATCCCTTATATTATGTCATGGCTATCCAAATATAGGTTTGATTACTTCCTCCCTCTCCTATATCTTTCTAAACCTTCCGGACCATCCCCTCTTTTAATTACTCTAATGGGGAAGGGATGCGGAAGGAAGAGTTTAGTGGATATGTCTCACAATTGCATGAAGGAGGAATGGGTAAACCAAGGAAAAAATAAGCCTTGGTCACAGAGAAGGAAAGAACAGATCCCCAGCCGCTAGGTTAAACGTGTTGCACTCCTTTTCGAGGCTTTACTCCCTCAAATTAAGTTCTACCTGACTCGAGGAGCGCAACAAATCTCCCGTAAGGCTACGTATCTGTTATATCCTTGTCTGTGGCCTTGGTACACCCAACCAAGATTCGAACCCCAACCATGCCGTCACTGTAAAATCAGACTAGACGAGCTTGGAGTTTAGTTCACGTTACTATCGATGTGGCTAGCTATTTGAGCGAGCAGTGTGAAGGTCCTGTTTTAACTCAACTTTTTGTCATTTCGTTTGTCTGTCTGTCCATCCAGATTTCTGGCTATTTACTTCACGATTACTGCCAAAGACGTGGACCAACTTTGACAAAATTTGGCAGGGACATTCTTTGAATCCAGGGCGAACGATATATTTATGTTTATATATATATAGTTATATAGTTATATAGTATGTTTTTCTATTTACATATGTCATTTCCTCTTAACTACTTTATTTATCCCTTAGATTATGTCGTGACTTTTCAAAGATAGGCTAGTGTGTGTGTATGTATATATAAATATACGTTTTGACATTTATTGTGAGATTGACGTATTAAGCCACGTTGTTAACAGTAATTCATAATGTACTATAGATTATGGTAGTTTATTAGTTTGTTTTTGTCTAGATTTATCATCGAGGAAAAATTATCAACTTAAAATCCAAGGAGAAATAATTATAGGAAAAATTTCGACTAGAAATTCAGAGAAAAATCTTAAGGTTGTAGTAACGATAATAATAGAGGGAGTGAGATCTACTCTTCACATATCTCTAGTTTATTTTATTATAAGTTATATTATTACTAGGTGTTCTTTCTTACGTCAGGTCCATTCCTTTATTCAGTGAACTTAAACTGTCCTCTGCCTCCTCCCTCATCTCCCAGAACTGTCTTCTTTCCTACAAATGATCCAATAGTTGAACTATCCTTCTTACTAAGCTCCTCTTTCCCTCAAACTTTCCTTCTATGACGTCATGAAAAAGACAGTTCCTCCCAAGGATGTGTCCGATCCTGTTTGCATTGTACCGAAAAATCATATCCAAAATGGTTCTCTTGTCAGCCACTCTTTTGAGGAATTCTTCATTTGTGTGACAGTATACATGTATTTATAAAGTGTACATTAAACCTTTCAAATTGATAAACACAAAATCTCTTTATTCCCATTTAACACTCATGTCCGCTGTAAGTAATGAACCACTCGGGGATCCGAGACGCCAGCCGAGTTTTGATTTCGTGGTTCTTAACCTCTTTCAGAGATATCGCTGGCGGCGCAATAATGTCATTAACAACATAGGCCATGGCATGTGCTCGATTACATTCTTTGAAACTACAAAGCAGTTAATTCAATTTTCTCATTATTATTTATACACTATTTTTTAAATTATCATTAACTTATACACGTGTTCAATTTCGCCTCTAGTACGGTCTTATACCTCGAGAAGGAAGTTAATTTAGAATTACAAACACAGGACGTGTGACGGTCAACAACGAAACACTTCTATCTACGTGGGTGGACATACTTGGTTTAGTTGCTTTCTACCGCTACCTGCACCTGCTTTGTTAAAGGTGTAAATATACTTCATGGCCAGCTATTTTACTTTACACCTATGGGCTATCTCACCAAACTACTGTTTGCTACTACCGTTTTCTACTACCATATATCACCTTGAACAAATGAAGTAAATACATATTTCCCTAACAAAACAGTAGAGCGGTATCTTTGGTTCCAATAATTCAGTTTTTCTATATAGCCTTTTGCATTTTATTTATTTCACAGCATCTTAGAACCCTTTAGAGCTATACACATTGTTGAATGTCAGTTTTCAAATCAAAGCAACGTCAACGCATGACATACTAATTAACTTAGGTTAGACTCACACAAGCATTTTCTATACCTAGAACTACGACATCTTACGACTTTGCCTACAATCTAATTTAAGAAAAAATAACATCTGTTACCGTACCTCCTAAATCCAAAGTAACCAAAGTGTGAGCCTCAGGAAATTTGTGGATTTCTAGATTCTTATATGTATAGCCCGACTCTATTTTTAAAATGTTTTTATGAATTTTAGGCCTAGATAAAAATAAATGGTACGGTGCACCGCTTACTCTCTCTCTTTTAACTGAAATTGTGCGTCTAGTTTTAACAGATAGCCTTGGTGATGAAAAAAAACTAAAATTGGAATATTTACTTAACCCGGAAATTATTTGAGATGAAATAATATATATGCTTACAAAAACTTAATGAAAAAATAGAGAAAAATATCCCAACAAATGAAAAATAATAGACACAGTTACAATAACATATTGAAAAACAAAGGAATATCACGGTTCACCAAAGAACATAACAATCAACTGTGCTATAGCAGCAGATAATGTTTATTTAAATTGTTCTGTCAAAACCAGTTAGACGCTTGTTTTGTCCTCTATTTTTAATTATGCTATTGGTATACTAATACATCATCTTTATGATAATCTTTAGTTTTGATGTTCGTTCATTTGTAGAGTTTTTTAGTCTCCTTAAAAAAAATTCAATTTTCTTTCTCAATAATAAGTATGTGATTTTGTCTACTAGTTTCGTAAATTTAGAGAGCCTTCTCCCATTTCCCGAGACCTCATTTTTATGATTTTAATATAAAACTATTCTGACTATACCTATTAGTTTTTTAGCTTCCAATTTCCCAAAACTAAATTTAAAAAAAATATTTGCATAAAGCTCGGGAACTAACGGTAATATGAACATATTTCAAGTTTCTTTTACTTTTGATAGGCCCACAATTTTACAGTGATAAGTTATTTTGTAGTATTTCAAAGAGTTGCTGCCAACTATCAGACATGTGGCACCGCAATTAAATGGATACAAATCAGAATGGATACAATTCAGGATTTTGTGGATATAATGCAAATATTTCTAGTAGATACAAATCATTATTTCTATCTGTGGTGCTTGTTTAATAAAATGTCTGAATGGAGACCATTCAGAATGGATACAATTCGGGATTTTGTGGATATAATGAGAATGAATACAAATCAGACTTTATTTGTGGTGCTTGTTTAAGAAAATGTCTGAATGGAGACCATTCAGGATTTTGTGGATATAATGCAAATAATTACAATGGAGACCATTCAGAATGGATACAATTCAGGATTTTGTGGATATTATGAGAATAGATACAAATCAGACATTTTATTTGCGGTGCTTGTTTAGTAAATGATGTTTGAATGGATACAGTTCAGCTCCCCCTAAACTACTAGTTGGTCGTTATCTGCTGTCTTAAGGTAAAGAGCTCGCCTCACTACCATAAGTTCGTGGCTTCAAACCTGTCCAAGATCACAGATTTTTATTTAGTGATAAAAATCCTTAGCACAATTTCTTAAGAAGGGGAAGTAATGTCTGTACCAAATCATTTGAGGAATTTAAAATATCCCTGAATAATAAATAATAAAGTAAATTTAAATACCTTTCAGGCAAATATTTTAGGCAATTTATCACCCATAAAAATTTAGTGCTGAAGTCAACGTATACGTTATAGTATACCCAGCGAAGGAGTGGTGGAAATTGACAGCTAGAAGAATTGAATATTTGTAATGCAAACATTTGTTGCGTCACTAATGATAACCTATGTTGATATAGTAATTATTTTCTATTTAATACTATATTATCAGTAAAAAGAATAATCAAAAGCTTCTAATAATACTTGCCTAAGGATTACCATATAGTTTGCCTTTTCGTAACTAATTTAAAGAACAACAAATATTAATAAAACCATAATATTTTCTGTTTTGCGGTTGTGGCAACAAGATATATTATAGTGCATGAAATAATAAATTAAAAAGTGTTATATTCACACTTTTATCTTCTTACAACTGACATTGACTATGGAATATTATATTATATTACTAGCGGACCCGACAGACGTTGTCCTGCCCGAACGTTGGCTTTTCGTTTGGGTGGCATAATTGATCTCGATAGTAAAACAAATACTATGTAATCATCACAATTACAAATTCACAATGAACTCCAATTAGTGAGTAACACAAATATTACAAATTCAGTGTTTGTCAAGACAACATACAAAATAAAACATATTTTCATTTTTGGCATTTCTCCCACAACACCACAAATATCAGCTGTATTGAAAAACAAACATAACTATGAATTATTCTCAGAAGTTCAATTATTCATGAACTTTTCAGAAGGTTTTAACGGTCAATTATTAATATTATATTCATTATTATAAATATTGGGGGGGGGTGAAATTTTGAAGTTACATGTTCTGATATGCAAAAAATCTAAAAAAAAAAATCCCCCCAAAAAAATTTCCTAAAAAATAAAAAAAAAATCCTAGAACCCGATTGCAGTGCCACCTACCGGGTCCAATTGTGAATCTAAACCATCCACGGACCCACTAAAACACACACACAAAATTCAATCAAAATCGGTCCAGCCGTTTAGGAGGAGTTCACTGACATACACACGTACAGAATAATTATATATATTAAGATATTCAATGAAACTGTCCAACATCCATTATAATTTTTTTTCCCCCTGTAAATTAGAGAAAGAACCATACAAAATATTGGTTTCAATATGAAACGTATTTATTTTGTAAGCACATGCTCATGAACATAGCCGAATACGGTTTGTATGACGTAATCAGACGACCCCATGTCATCTAATTGGCCGTCTTGATTTTTGATGAAAATACAGAATTTTAGAAGCTCTCATTTTTAAAGAATTTTTTAAGTAAACCACAAACGCCGCATTCACAAAGAAGAAACAACCATACTGTTATTTTCATAAATTCGTATTTTAATAACGTAAAACGACTAAAATAAAAAATAATTAAAAACAAAGCTTTTTTTTTTTAAAAGTTTTGACTGCTAAAATTTACAACAGTTTAACACATGTACTTGCGGATCATATGGTTAACCGAATGGATACATGAAAGTAGATATGTTAACTTTTAATAGCTGTCACCACCATTCCTATGATAGATAGATTTAACATCACTTTCACTACTTCTCTTGTATATGTGCTTGCTCCCGGATGGATTGTACGGGCGGCACTAACCAGCTCTAGGACAGAGTTTACGTGCTGTTTCAGATGGATCAGGAAGCACATCAAACCAAACTTAGGGTTGCACACTTAACACTAATTCAATCCTATACTCGCAGCTTCAATATGAATTTCTCAGTAACTGATATTTGAATTTTCGAATATTTGCACGTCCCTTGTAGATCTATAAAAATAAAATGATGGACGAAAAATATCAACATTAATCATAGATATAATTACTCTTAAGACAATTGGAGTTGACCTCGGTGGTTTTGGGGTAAAGTGATCGACTTACGACCCGAGGTTCGTGGGCTCAGACCCAGCCGATGTTGATGGATCTTTCTTGAGCGATAAAAATCCATAGCATTGCTTCCCTCGGAGGGAAAGTAAAGCTGTTGGTCCCATTTCTATTGTGGCGTGTAAAAAAACCTGGAAGATATGTGAAAGTATCTATTCGGCAAAATAGGTAGGTCTCCATAGCGTTCGCTCATAGACATTCAGTGTGGAAGACGAAGGGAAACTACTACGCTTCCGGAACTCCCCTAGTTCATGGAATTTCTACCAGATGGTGCGAGTAGCGCTGGCTAGCTGAACGGTTAAGTGAATGCCCAGCTCCAGATGGATATAAATCACATCAGACCAACCTTTGGGTTGTTGACTTGATGATAAACAATTGAAGATATTAACACCTTGATATTATTTATAGTGAGCTCCGAACTAGTCTCACCTCCCCTGGCTTCCTCCCTCTCTAAGAGATTGAGGTTGGAAGGTTGGAACTAGATAGAGCCCACAAAGAGAGTTGGTCATCATATGAGGTTGAATGGATCTCAGATCATGACCACGGTCAAAGTTGGCTATTGCATATGACTCAGTTCCCTTATATTTCTATTTCAAGTTTGACATGGGCTTCTACCTATGAGATCAAATTTAAATAACATGAACACTCCCATCTATCCCGAATATGTATCTAGATGTTGGTAATTTATTGTCAGATTTATGTCTCAAAACATTTTAAAAAAATATGATTTTCTGGTCATGTCATTGTTATCTTGGCTTCTCCTGTCAGTTGGGCAGGAGAAGGAGTAGTAAGGGGAAGATAAATTAAAAACCAAGTTATTAGTAAAGTAGGCTATTAAAAATACGTTTCCCTAAGAGCCCGTCTCACGGTTGATTAAGCGGGAAATTATATACAAGATTACTCTTGGTCATCTGAACCTATCGAAGTTTGGTTTTCTGCATTCTTCATTTGACAACAGCGAAATTGAAACTGGTTTGATAAATTATGTTTTTAATTTTAAACTAATTAATTTTCCACTGTGTCTGATTTTTAAAATATGGGCATACAGTTTCACGATCACAAATTCAGAGTTTTTTTTTAAAAGTAGAGTACGGAAAACGTCACCACAATGATACGTCTGGTTGAAATTTATTTTAAAAACTGGCAATGAGCATTAGTATATTAATAACTGTTTATAATATGACATTGAAATATAATATTCCAAACTTTAAAATAGGATATTGCCGAGACAAAATATTCGCTTATTTAACTCTTATCTAACCGTAAGCATCGAATACTGTTATGGGTGCAGGTACGGTCGAGGCTAGTCTTTTTTACACTAATTACTATAATAAACTGTACAATATTAGCCTTGGATGACCAAAGCTATGATGGGTAGCTGAGGTTAAAACTGAAGGGCTGATCTGTTGACAAGCCGGTGAGAACATGGACTATTGGAACTTGCAATGTGAGAGGAGTGTGTGATAAAGAGAATAAACTGTTAGAGGAAATGATTGGAAGAAAAAAAATGATATCTTGTGTTTATGTGAAACCAAGCGGAAAGGAAAGATGTTTCGATGATAAATGATGGTAGCCTGGCACTGTGATCAGGTGTAGATGAATGTGTTAGGGGAAGTCAGGGAATAGGTTTAGTTCTAAGTCCAACAGCTAAGCTATTTATGAGATTACGAGTTGGTGTCATCTATACTTATTTGGGTACGTATGAATATTGGCATTCATAGAATTATGTTGGTTGCCGTTGGTTTGTTGCTTTGGTGGAGGCAGAAGACGAGAATGTGAGAGTGGAATCTTGGAATTAGCTCGAAGAAGTCTTGAATGTATATGAACCTTGAACCTGCTGAAAGAATTATCTCGTTAGGAGATATGAAAGGACGGGTGGGTACCAAAAGAGAGAGTTCAGAGACAGTGCGAGGAAGGTTATGGTGATGAAAGGGTAAACGAGAATGGTAATGAGTTATTGACTCAGTTTTTAGAAACAAGCTTATTTGTGTCAAACACAAGGTTTAAGCATAAAGATATTCACTTGGATACCCGGCAAAGGGGCAATTCAAGAAGGATGATTGATTTTTTGGTGTATGATGAGAGACTTAGAAGTTTAATAAATAATACTAGGGCTGTGGGTGAAGCTGAATGTGGAACCGATAACTTCCTAATGATCTGTATTAATGCTGTGTTAATGGCCGAAAAAGAAAATTACTTGCAGAATGCATTAAATTGTTTGAATGTGGTGACAGGCAGAATGGATCTTTGTATAGGTGTCTCCAAAACTAAGGGGATTTTTTTTGATAAGAATGAATAAGGAAATGATTGTAAGTTTAGAATAAATGGAAAACTGTTAAAACAAGTGCATGATTTTGTGTATCTGGGAATAATGTTCCATAAAAATTGGAAGGAAATATGTTGAAATCGACAGACGGGTGAATGCATCTTGGAGATTAGTTAGATTTTTGTGGACTTTTGCCAAGAATGAAGTAGTTTCGAAAGAAGCAACGGTGGTAGTAAATAAAAGTGTGTTATAGATGTGAAGCGTGCAAGAATATGGTGAATGAGGTTGGAATGAGATATCTAAAAAATGTATGAGGAAAATCTCGTGTTGACAAAGTCAGTAATGAATTGATGCTGAAGGAATGGGTTTTGAAAGGGAATCCAAGAAGTCACTATGAAAGAATCGTGTTACGTTAGTTTGGGCCTGTTGAAAGGATGAGTGTGGATCGATGACGAGGCAACTATATGAAGGTAGAATGTGTTAATCAAAAGGAAGGGCTAGGACATGTAAGACGTGGCTAAATGTTGTAGACGAATGTGTGAAAAAGAGAAACATTAAGAGTTTTAAAAATAAAAGAGTATGTATGACTCGGTGTATGAATGTTATTGAAGCGAAGGGATTATGCAAGGATAGGGAAGTCTGGAGAAGGTTAGTAAGGATTGAGTAAGGAGATTTATTTTTAGCTATATGATCAGTTTCTTGCCTACCCCGTAAGGTAAAGGCGTGATTATGTATGAAAAAATGTATGTATGCAGTTCGATTATCGATATTTTCTTTAATTTGAAGTCTATTGTTAAATTTCATAGCCATTTGCTTATCATAGATAACACTATTCTAAACAAATTTTGCACAGTTAATTTTTTATTTTAAGAACAATTTATTTAAAGAAATATGGAAAATGACACTTTCATTCTGAAACGTGAATTTGGAATCATTCTAGAATTTTATTTTCATTTTTGCTGGGAAACCAATAAGTATTATCTTGACTGACAAATTGTATTCTATAAATAAACATTTTTGTGCACCTGTTCCAATATTTACATTGCTATATAAAACTACCACCATATTTATTGAGATAATTATTATTTTGCAAAATTTTAATAAACCTCAACAAACATTTAAAGGTGTTTTTATGGCAGTTTAGGTGTTAGGGAAGGTTCCAAACAATGTTTATTTGGAACGAAAATTTGTTAATATATAGAGTGCAAACTTTTTCTCGACAATTAATAAGTGTGCAAAATAAATCAAACTATGCTTGCTAACACCCTGAAATGTAATTTCATCGCATTTTTTTAACGATAAATTGGTCATTGATTGAAATTTTTCAGCTTAAGCATAATAAGTTTGAAAATGTTTTCTGGAGTAATTATATAAAAAGAAAAAACAATGATCGTAGTTTGTTATTATGGATGATTAACATGAAATTTACTCACTTCAGTGGCCACATGATCTAAGCTGCAGTAGACTAAATTGCCGATGATGAGGATATCGAGGTTCGAATCTCAGTCAAGTGTACTGAGAGTGTTTTTTTCAAAATGGTTTTACACTTTGCCTCCACGCAAATGTGGGTACACTTTCTTTAAATATAACCTTCTTCATCCCTAAAACCATTAGCGTAATTAGTACATATATGTATATCCTGAGCGGTGAAACGGTGCTAAAAAGAACAAGAACTTTTGGATCATACTGATTGTATCAGCATACGACTTACAAACCATCCGAAGCCTTACTTGGACACAACGCTCAATTATCCGGCTAGTAAATGACTAAATAAATTATTTACCCTATCAATAATTGAACCCAAGACCCTTTTGCTTTAAGGGGTTCGAGGGTTCGAATCTCGATCGGGTGAACTAGGGTGGGTCCTAAATGATTTTCAACTCTCCCTCCACACAAATGTGATTTCACTTCTTCTATATTCAACCTTCCTAATTCCTAACCCATTAGTTTAATTAGTAATTAAGCGTATAACCCGAAGGGGTAGTAGTGATACGCTGTGCTAATTATTATTATAATAATCATTCAAAACTTGATAGGGGATTAGAGAAACTAAAACAACTCATTGATAACAACTAAGAAGTATAGATTTTATTTTCTTTAATACATTTTAATTATTACGTTTTAAGGTGGTTTGGAAGGGTGCGCGAGAAAAAGCCGGTGTTTTTTCAGTTTTTATGGCAAGACCTCTTTTTTTGCCAAAATAAATAAAATATTGCTCCAGTACAAACATAGAATTTAATTTTCTTCACATGATGACCTCAACAGTTCTTTTTTTTTCTATGCCAAGGGTGCTCTCTAATTTAATGACAACTTTTTATCTTCATTTAAAAAGTTCATTAGATAATGCCACCATTCTCATGGCAGATATTCAACAACTGTTGATATCAACATGTGGAGAAAATTAAACTCTACATTTTTACTGACGCAATATTTTATAAATTTTGGCCAAAAAAGTTTTACCATAAAAACTGCAAAAACACTGGCCTTTTCTCGTGTCCCCTTCCACCCAACCTTAACACCATATTTATTAGCAGATTAACCTAGAGGAAGGAAAAGGGCATGAAGGAATGTTATAGGTCACGTGGATAATTTCCCTACCCCCAGCGAAACTTGCTTAAATTATAACCTCGAGCTCCTCCAGTAAGCCAGAATATTGTGAGTTTGGCGCCTCAAACTGCGCTGCCACCAATATATACATTTTATATACAGAGAGAACGGGTGTTCCGAATCACAAACTGACATTTAACTATTGTTTTAACATCATCGCAACATGATAATGTGGGTGCATTTACTTTGAGCTACCGTTCTAATCCGTATCCCTTAAAGTTATTAAGTTGTTATAATCGAGTTTTCATTGGAAGAGCCTTAACTGACCACTAGAAAATGTGCTTAATCTACTATCACGTTTACATACGTCAAGTAATGTGGTCTACAGCTGTCACTTATGATAAATATTACAATACCTTTAAATTAAAAATAGTAAAATATAAAAATGGTATCAATGCTCATCACAAAAATGTTATTTTTACTATAAAAATAGGACTATTGTAGCTCTTGTTTTAAACGTACTAATTAAAAATGTTAAGTGCTCGTTTGAGGGCTAAGATTGATGCGTCATGGTGTTTTTCCACAATCTAGTTTAGCTGACTGTATTCAGCTAGTGTGTTTCCTTGTAATTCACCCTCACGTTCCTGTTAAATGAGATAATATAGTGTTAATATTTCAAATCCAACCTAATGTCACCTACTAATAAAAACCCTTTTCACCATGTCCAGGACTTATCTCAACCGATACTATCTATAGTATGGTCGTCACAAGTAAAAACGTCTCTGTCATTTCAAAATATTATTTCAGTCCAATTTTAATAGGAAGAGACTTTTTGAAAATACAAACATATTTTTTGCAGCCAAAATTTATAGTATCCTACTGTTTTATTAATATTAGTTTATAAGTATTGATAGTAGGCTTTCTATAAAAAGTTATTCCTATATATCACATTACTTTACGTATTAAATACAGTGTCAATTTCGACTATTTTGTATCAAAGGTCCGTTTTGGCTATCTACATTCGTACTACCAGTTTCAGTGGCCAAATGGTCTAAGCTGTCGCTCTCGTGTTGGCCTGACCTGCTGATAATGGAGAGATTGGAGTTCAAATTTCAGTCATGTCTACTGAGGGTGTTTTTTCCTAAACTGTTTCCCCACTCTCCTTTCACGCAAATAAGGGTTATATATTTATATACTAATATAAAGCCACATGGCTGATTCACTCACTAACTCATTCACTGACATTAATGTTTACCCACTTCAAAATGAGATGGAAACTTGAAATTTAGCAAACTTATAGCTAATAGCCTGTAACCGACGGAAAAATTCCAAAAAGTTAAAACAAATATTTTAACCCCCGAAAAAAATTCAAAGCAGCGGAGCAACTTTAAAGTCGGTTCGGACTTTCTTTAGAGGTCTCTTGTAGCTGAAAGGTAAGACCTATCAAAAAACGGATTGCACTAGCAGCTACGGATTTGGCGAGATCCACAAGTTTGGTCCTATTACTTTTTATCGTATCTCCATCGGTTATACCTTAGATATAGCTAGATTATTTGATTTTAGGTAAATTTTGCACATTTTCCACACATTTTTTAATTTAAAACAACGCTGGAATTACATTAGTTTACATCTACTTGAAAATAAAACTTACTGGGGGTTTGGGGCCGGACCCTCCAGCGACCAAAGCGAGTATTACTTCTAAAATTCTACTTTCCTCATCCCCACTCCATTATACTAATTATAATATATGCGTATAATCTGAACAGGTAGAAAGACGCAGTGATAAGAAAGAAATATGTCCGTATTTTATTTGCACTTAGGGTTTTTTCTATGCATATATCATGTCTTACTACCCGTACCAGTTCTTAGCATACTTAAATTAATGAAATGTGAACGAGAAAGGTAGAAGTTAAAGGAAGTGTACTCCTGTTCACTTTTGAGTTGAAGAAGAGTAAAAATGGGGTGGGGAACTTTTCGAGTATATCATTATTATGATTTAAGCTTTGACCTCCATGTCACCACAAAATCAGACAACACGAGACCAGTGCCTTAGTACTTTTGCCCAATTGATGTTACTGCTGTAGGCTATTTAAATGTGAACATCCTATAGTAGCCGTAGAGGTTTATTCTCGGGTTATTCCCACAGTAGGTTTTATAGCAGGGATTCAGGTGTTGGTAGTAAATTAAAAAGTGGGGCAATCCTTGTCCTACCTTGGCTTTTATCACTTAAAAAACACGTCCACACAACCATTAAGTGATGTTTTATATAAAAGTAACTTGATGGCATCGAACTGACTCTGAAACAAACAAAAAAAAAATTTACTTCTAGTAAAAGGGTAAAGGGGAAAATCCAAAAATTTCGAGAGATAACTAACTTAAATTAGGTAAACACAGTTAACCACATCTTTGGATATACGGTCTAGGTTGTTTGTTTCTCAATAGACCAGGCAGGGGTGTCGTGGTTCAAATCTCGATTGGGTGTAGCAAGGGCTGATTTTTCACATGTGGATTTATTACTATGGTTTCCTCATTTCCGGTCCATGTTTAATGTGGATGCACTTTCTCTAATCTACCTTATTCATATGTACTCCTGAAATTAACACGTTACCAAACTTTATAATGAGTGTAACAATTAGAGAAAATCTAACTATCGCCATTTAAGTTGGAGTTGAAGGGGACTCGAAAAAAGGTCAATGTTATAGAAGTTACTAAGGCAAAACATTTTTTGATAAAAATAAATCAAATAATTCTCCAGCAAAAACCTAGAATTTAATTTTTCTTCACATAATGACCTCAAAAGTTCTTGAATATATGTCAAAGGTTCCCTATCCAATTACAACTTTTTCTCTACATTCAAGAAGTTTCATCTAATGCCATGCTGCTATACATATATATGTTCTTGAGAGATATTCAAGAACTTTTGATATCACCATGTGAAGAAAATTAAATTCTATGTTTCTACTGGAGCAATATTTGATTTTTATTTGCCCAAAACATATTTTGCTATAAAAAATTGTCTTTTCTTGCATCCCTTTACACTTTACCTTATTACTTTCATAATAATTATACTATAAAAAGCTACTCATATCACATTTACACTAATAGTTTTGAGAAAAAATAGCCCACTTCCTGAGATCCTCACTATACTAAGTACGTTATGTTAAGAATTACCTTTACTACTGTCTTAAGATTTTTCTATGGATTTCATGTTGAAATACCTTTAATAATTTCTCCTTGGATATGATTTTGATATCTTTCCTTGGTGATAAGTTATACAGAAATCAAATCAATAATATATTCAATAAGAATAGCCGTTGCTCACGTGATTTACGACGTCAGTCGCGTAATAGTTGTCTAAATTTAAAAAAATATAATTACATAAGTTACTTCACCTGGACTCAAATAATGTCCTTGCCAACCTAAGTTAAAATTGGTCCACGCATTTTTGAAGTAATCGCGGAAATAACAGACTGACAGATTAAATTCCATACGGTCTAGTTAAAACAGGACTTAAATCCGTTCGGTCAACTATAGCCATGCGTGATTCACGCATAAAGGTAAATATTGAAGGAAAGTTTGAGAACCAAACCTGAGCCCCTTTATGCAAAGACCATAAGAAAAATGCAAGTACAGTGTGTTTGTATTATAAACTAAACAAAACCATTTCATTGTGGTTTTTGTGCGAGTTGGGTATCATACATGTTCTTAACATGTGGCTGACTGGCTTTCAGACACCTGATGAATATTCTTCTTCTTCTAACACCGCGTCTTACTGCCTGTTCAGGTTACACGCATATATGATAATTACTTTAATGGGGTAAGAATGAAGAAGGAAGCGTTTTATAGATAATCTACCCATATTTGTGTGGAAATAGAGTGTAAAACCATTTATAAAATAAACACTCTCAGTAGACCCAACCTGATCCAAACCCCGACATTCCTGTCATCAGCAGGCCAGTGCAATACGAGAGTGACGCCTTAGACTATTCAGCCACTGAAGTGGGCTGTGTATATACAATCACACATTAATTCCCCCTTATATTCCACTACATAGAATCGAACCCTGCAGCTACTAATGGGAATGGATGATAATTAGCCTTCTGAGATGTTAAAAGGAGTATCTGTCAAGGTCCTGTTAAATAGTGAAGGGTTTATATTGATTGATGGCTTGTGATAGCTTTCGTCTTTAGGGTGGGTGGAGGGATAATTTAGTAGTTGTTTTGATTTACGGGTGTAGACCTGTAACGCCACTCACAGGGGTGGTATCACGGTATAAGATGGAAATGTAGAGAGCACGAGTTAAAGTTCAGTGTTTTATTGCAGTTTTTATAGCAAAACAATGTTTTGGCTAAAATAAATACAATGTTGCTCCAGTAGAAACATAGAGTTAAATTTTCTTCACATGGTAGTAACAGTTGTTGAATATTTGTCATGAGCATAGAAGCATTAGATGACAAACTTTTTAAATGAAGAGAAAAAGTTGTCATTAAATTCTAGTACACCCTTGACAGATATCGTGTTCAATAAATGCTGAAATCAACATGTGAAGAAAATTAAACTTTATGTTTCTATTGGAACGATATTTTATCTATTTTGGCCAAAAAAAGTGTTGCTATAAAAACTGCCTATAACTCTTGTTCCCTACAGCTCCACCATAATTCATCCGGCTCGCAATATACTGGATTGCCGGTAACGAGGAGGTTGAGATTCATCGATTGGATGCACTTGGGGGTGGATTTCTATGCAGTACTTACCACTGGCTATCCCATCCACTATCCACGCTAATGTGGGTGCATTTCGTCTTTACAACTTTCCTGACCACTACCCCTTAGATAAAGTCATCACTAACACTTGTGTTGAACGTGATTATTTATTCAAAAAAATTATATAAATAAGTTGGAATCTTAAGAGGTACACGAGCTAAGACATCAACATCGTCTGGTCTAGTTTAGCGATGATGTGGAGGCCTGGGGTCAAATTTGATTGGATGCACTAGGGGTGATTTTTCCTATGTGGCTCAACAGATTCATTTCATGCAAGTGCGGATATATTTATTATAAATTATATCTTCTTTACTGGTAATCTGGTAGTGTAAATATCCGGATAGCTTGGAAGGGTTTTAATATATGATGTACAATATTAACGCTTTGGACCATAATTATAACTAGAGAACTCCGAATCAATCTTATCCCACTGATTTTTGCTTTACATGTCAGATGCATTATTCTAGAGTAATCAGTCTCTTGTTCAAGCGACATTTACCGCTAACCCGGCCGTATTCTTATATTGAATGTGGGTTGATTCAGGGGTTGTAGAGCTTTGTTTGTGTACAATGAAGGAGACTAATATAAAATAAGAGGCGTTTGAGGATTTGGGCACTCGAAGCCAAAGATGGTCTTAGAGATTCCTCCTGGAAGCTATTTTGAATAGTCCTTGTTCTGAAACTTTGTTTGAAAATTTTACTCCTCTAAAAGCTATCTGTACATGTCCTCCCGATTTTTTAAAAATTTGGATGAACCTAGAAATTATATGGAGTGGTACTCCTTCGGAATTTTTTTAAAAATTGGATGTCTATATAAGCTATTTTAAATTGCCCTTGCCTGGTAATTTTCGGAAAACTATACTCCACTGTGAGCTATTTGGAGTGGTCCTTCCCAACAATTTCTTAAAATTTGGATGGCTTTAGAGGCTATTTGGAGTAAGCCTCTCCTTGAATTATTTTGTGAAAATCGGATGTAGCTATAAGCTATTTAAAACTGTTCACGCCTGCATCTATTTTGAAAATTAAAGGGGGGTCCTTCCCCGGTAGATATGTGAAAGTTGGATACCTTTAGACGTAAGCCATCTTTAAGCTTTATATTCGTGAATACCAAAATGAGAGTGAAATAAATCCAGTGAAGGCAATTTTATTACTCCTGTAGGTAGGTGGCAAATACTTTTCGGGGGGAGGGTGGGAAGGGATACTTCCCAGTTTGATTCATGTTGCTTCTAAAGCTCCACATGTAGGCCTATAGAGCTGTGGAATGACTCACTGATACCTATAAGTAAGACTCGACATAATCTCAACAAGATTCTCAAGAGTTCTTACATCACTTTCTATTTACTCTTCCAGAATAACTTCTTTTTTTTTTGCCACTTCACCAGCAGCCAACCTTGGATAGAACAATCACATGTATATAATTTACATTTACAGCTCTTCTAACAGGTTGTTCCAAACCCAACCATCAAGATTCAATCTAAGAAAGGTCCGGCGGGCGTAAGTAGCGAACTTTTAACCTCCCATCACTACCTTTTTTGAAACCACTCCTAGCGAAGTCTATATCGGTTGTTAGTGGGATCTTACCCAATATTATCTAGCTTATAGCTTAGCGCTTATTTCTGAACAAACATCAATCAAAAGCACTTACTGTCTCATTGAAAAACTACACATATCAAGGTTTCTAAAAAATTCAAGAGACCACCTTATTTGCTTGGTGGATAGCAGATTCGAATATTAGGACCGCCTGTGTGGTCTAGTGGTCAGAACTCTTAGCTACAGATACAGAGGTCCTAGGTTCAATCCCCAGCGCTTCCGGATCTTTCTGTGAAGCAGTTGGACTGGAATTGGATCAAACTCAGACTAGTGAGAACAAATGAGAAACACTTTAATAAATAAGTAGTTGATCCGGTCTAGAAAACTGAGATTAATGGCCAGAGGATTCATTGTGCTGACCACACGATGCTTTCTATCCGCAAATGTTGACCAAAATTCGGCGGCTTCTCGGTCGGTATGGATCGCTTGCAGGCTGATTCCATCGAGTTAAAAAATGTATATATAATTTATTGTTTGTGTGTGTGTGTTGTAGTAACAAAACATTGAAATTTCCGGTGTAAAATTTAGGTGTTTACTATCAAGTGAACCGTACTAAATTAATTTTATCAAGTTGGTCTTAATACAACGTTGTTTATCATAAAGCGTAAATTTATTGACTGAGCGTAGTGAAGCCCTGTTTTAACTTGACCATTTGACATTTCATCTGTCTGTACAAATGTAGGTTCAGTGCTAACTGTCAAATGCGCAGAACGATTTTAGCCAAATTTAGTCGGGACACTCTTTGGACCAAGGATAAATAACTTATGTAGATATTTTTTCAATCTTCTTTATCAAATTGTTTTTCTAGACTGTAGCCGCTTCAAGTAACTGATTCAAGTAACTCCTCCTTTGTCCTCACGAGGTTTAGTTAACCCCGTTCCTGTCCCACTGCTTCACACAAGATTCTGGAAGAGCCGGGTGTGAAACCCGGGACATCTGGATATGGAGCCAGGAACTCTGGCCACTAGACCACAGAGGCGGTCAATATAAGATATAAAGGCAACAAAAAATAATTTAAATTAGAGTGTAGAAATGATGAATATTTGCGGGACTTTTGATAAGTTTATGACTCTTTTGTTAGCACTAAAAAAAAGGGAGGAGGGCTCTGAGCCCCTTGTTTAGACCATTTGATAACTGATGCAAGTATTAAAATAATTGAATTCGGAAAGCCCAGATGGCTGGTGACACGGCTGTGCATGAACATTTATTCCACGTCACTTGAGCGGCTGTGCAGCTGTGCCCGCACCTGTCTCACCTCTCTCGCTGCGCAGGTTGCAATGGAGCGATTAACTGGACCAATAAATTGGTGGTATTGTCGGATTCCGATCATGCCTCGGCGTTTTCTGGCGCCTGGTCGCAAGTAAGTCTATGTACCCAGCGGGGTTTGTTATTATTCGGTGTATCGTGTAGCATAGTGATGCTGGAGAGATTAACTAAACACACAGGAGGATAATTGAGTGTGTGAAGGACTTAGAAGAACAGAATTTAGCTTAGAAATAAACTAGATTAGGATATTTAAAGGAAGAAACGTTTTGAAAATAAAAACATATATTTTGTGGTCAACATTGAAAACATTTTATTATATTATCAGTATTATTTCATAGGTATTGATAATATCTGTGATTCGCTTCGGTTGTCGAATGGTCTAAGGCAGGGATCAACAACTGGTCAATCAGGTGACAATTTTCACTTAGTCACGTAAGGAAACTATATCGTCATTGAAAGAAAATATTTGAGTCTTCCAAACTCGCAAAGTATCAAATACGTTAAAATAATATTTGGGATCAAACCAAAATAACCATGATCGTTCCTAATCGGTAATGTTATAAGAAAACAAAAAGTTTAATACCAAATTAACTCGCTTTGGCAACCGCATGGTCTAAAGTGTCACTCTAGCAATATACTAAACTGTTGATGACGGGGAGATTGGGGTTCGAATCCCTGTCGGATATAATGAGGGTGGTTTTTCCTAAATGTTTCTCCACTCTACCTCCATGCAAACGCAGGTATGCTTCTTCATAATTCAACCTTACTCATCCTTAGCCCATTAGTATAATTAGTACATAAGCGTATAACCTGAACAGGTATTAAGATGCAATGCTAAAAAATTAATCTATAATTTTTTATAGAAGTGTGGGGACCAAAGATTTGAGGAAGGATGATTTTAAGGAAATTTACAAAAACAAAGTGTCAATACAGAGGGAAGAAACGAAGGATGATCGCAGGAATTTAGATAGTTTAAGTCTTTAATTAGATCGTAGGCCAAAAAGGTTGCCAGCCCCTATGATTCTAGTAGGAAGAACAGTTTTTTTTGTTAGCACTGCATCTTACTACCCGTTCGGGTTATACTCTTATGTACTGATTACGCTAGTAGTTTTTACGGATGAGGAAGGTTATATTTAGAGAAAGTGTATCTGCATTTGTGTGGAGGGAAAGTGTAAACCCATTTTGGAAAAACCACCTTCAGCACACTCGACCAAGATTCGAACCTGGATCTCCCCCTCATCGGCCGTCTAATCTACTGAGAGAGTGACGCCTTGAGCCATGGGGCCACCGAAGTGGGTAAGGACTAACAGTTATAGAAAATATAATTTTTTGGGGTCAACATTAATAGCATTTTACTAAATTATTAATGTTATTTTAAACCGTTTTGTTGGCCGCGTACTCTAGACTGGCAATGACGGGTAGATCGAGGTTCACATCTCGGTCAGGTTAGGTTTATCCAAAATAATTTTCTACGCAAATGTGGGTGCATTTAATATATAACCTTCCTCAGCCTTAAAACTATTAGCGAAATTAGTACATAAGCGTTTAACCCCAACGGGTAGTAAGACACGATGCTAAAAATAAAACGTTATTTTTTATAGGTATTATAGTATTTATCACAATTTAAATATGTAAAACACAGTATTTGAGGCACGAATATATGAAAGTAATAGTTTGTGACTGTAATTTACTGTTCTTCCTACGAGAATTCTACCATACATTTCTACCGTAGGGGTATATTTGAGTACCTGAGAGTCAAACCAGGTTCGTCTAGCCCTAAAGTCAGTCACGGCCACTAGGATTGACCTAGAAAAAGAGTTGTAATAGGCGAGTGTGGATATCCAAGTGTCTGTGAAGTGGTCGACCACCGCGCAAGTCCTCCACTTATCAAAGTCAGCAGCCAGGGTTCCATGGGGTAGGGCGAGCAGGTATGTGAACACTTAATGACATGCGCCGGATTCGAGGAGTTTAAGGGCGTAGTCTTCTAGACACGAGAAAATAAAAAGTTTCATCTTTGTTTTGTTTTCTTGTTGTCTGTTTTTTTTCTCTTCCGAATGTACCTAAAGTGAGGGTTGAATTCTGTGTGAGAAGAATAGACGCGCGCACACATAAGACACATTTTTTTTTTTGGTAACTATCTTTTGGAATGTTTCAAGGGCTTTGAATGTATATTTTTATTTGTACTATTCTTTCTATCTTTCATGCTTACTACAGTCGTAAAATGTGATCCGATTATAAATCCATAAAATCGTTTGTCTCCTTTGAAAGTTTTTTGTAAAGAGATTAGGAAGTGATTTTCCAAGAAAAGAGTGAAGGAACCTTTTTTTAAAAATTGTAGTCAAAACAATGAGTTATATTATTTTTTCTTATTGGGAATGTATTACTATTATTAGTACAATTCCATTTTAGAATGCTGGACATCAAAGTATTAAGAGAATTGTACCGAAAAGAATATAAAAAATATATCACTTTGTCGGGGGAAGTAACTAATTACACCCAACTGTAGTCCAAAACTTGTTCCTTGGGACATATTAAACTTTAAAGCTTGTTGTGCATCGGTTAGAATATAATTAATTTTTAATAACGACCCTCAGAGGGTATTTTGTGGTCTAAGCCATTAGACACGCATATCATTTGCCCTCCGTTGACAGGGATTTTAATTTTACTTTGGTTTTCCCGTCCTCTCTCCACGCTACGCAAGTAAATATACCCTAAAGCTACCATCCTTATTCATACGTCTTAGATTAAGTCATTATTATCTTTAGTTTTTAACATATTATACCAAATAATATAATTATAAATAATACATACTTTTTATTAAAATTTCTCAAGTATTATTTTAAATAATCACTAACATTTCTCCAACCCACTTCGGTGGCCGTGCGGTCTAACGTAATACTCTAACAGAAGACTAGAGTAACGATGACTGATAGGTTGAGGTTCGAATCTAGGGTCAGCTGTACTAACGTTTTTTTTTCCAAAATCGTACTACACCCTCCACCTAAATGCGGGTATACTTCCTCTAAAAATAACCTTCCTAATCCTTAAAGCCATTATTGTAATTAATACATAAACGTATAACTCGAACGGATAATAATAAGACGCGGTGCTAAAAATAAAACTCTCCTAATTTATAAGCAAGATAAGTTAATTACTAGAAATATTAATACGGAAATAATATAAAAAATATTTTTGTTCTCAAATACAATATATTTTAAAGTACTACAAAGTGCTTGGAAAAATAACAACTTAAAGATACGTTTGTTTACCTTTAAACGAAAAAGGTTCTTAAAAATCAGAACATACAATGATTGTTTTAGTTGTTATTTTATTTTACGTCTAGATAATCAGATGTTAACAGAATTAAATGAGTTAAGCATTTAGACTATAAAAAAGCTTATCGTATATAACATTGCAATATCCCGATGTTGACAGATTTGATGTACATAATATTAATTTAACTAAATAGACCAATGTTATGCCTTTAAAACAAATTTGGTTTATAACAAACTAAAAATATATTTTCTTAATAGTTTAATTTAGTCATACATTACTGTCCAGATTTTATATTCGTAATTTCGTTAACTAATCTGAGGTAACAAGATTGAGATGGTGAATTTTAAAGTATTATGCCAAAATTCTCATGGAAAAGAGAATATTAAAAATCACCCCACGGGCCTCCTGCAATTCCGATGGTAAATCTTGAGTTGATGCGCCTTTTATTTCCAAACACAGAAAGAAAATGCACCCTACCTAATCTAGATTCGAGCTCTAACTCTCCTCTATAGTGTACAAAGTTAATAGCGATGAGCTAAGAAGTCTTACTGGTTTAAAAATTTGTATATTCATCAATATGTTGGTAAAACACCCCAATTAACTAATTTAAAGCTTCTGGTTTGATTCTCAATCACGATTAAAAATCCATAAGTGTGAGAATGGGTATGTTAGTTTTTTTCAGAAACTGTTAAACAGTTTGAAATTGGGATGTGGGGTTTATGCTAAATTCAACTAGCTATAAGCCACTAATACCCAGAAGACTGTCTTACCACTTTGTACACCCCGTCTTACTACCCATCCGGGATATATACATACTTACACTAATGTAATATGGATGAAAAGAGTTTAATTTAGAATAGATGTATCCTCATTTTGTAATAGTGAGAGTTGGACACTGTTAGGAATAAATATCTCAGAACATCCAGCATGGATTTGAGCCCCAACCTTCCTAACACCCGCAAACCACACAAGACGAGACTGATCTATTAGTCAGCGTGTCCACTTGTGTGAGGGACTGCAACTGAAAGAAAGGGAAAATAGTACAGCCAAAATTAAGCCCCTAATGTTGTTTAACATTTACTGTTCATCGACGTCCCAAAGTCCTGCTCGGATAAGCGAGATGTGACAAACGTGGTTTGGGAGGCTCTCACACAGCCCCCCATAGAGTAGTGTCTCCGCACG
>CABFWB010000197.1:9868-22115 GCA_902151455.1 Timema bartmani
GACAGACAGACAGACAGACAGACGGAAATTCAAAAACCACTTTTTCGGATTCAGGAAGTCATGAAACGTCAAAATTCATCAAAATCTCGAGTTCGATTTTTTTGACGATCACAATACTTTCTCTACCTGTAAGATAGAGAGAAAGTAATAAACAGTATATACTATGTTATAGGGATTTACATAACGCTACCTATAATATTGTTACAATTTGGTTTAGGTATTTCCAAACATTAACCATTATTATAACTATTATCACTAACTTATACTTATTGTGAGAGGATAAAAACATATTAATTCATTACACATATCTAGATCGTTAATTTTTTGTGGGGATGTTTGTTTATATCTGTGTCAAAATTCAACTATGAAATTATTTTACGTTTCAGCCTCGCAAAAAGACACTAAATAACGTTTGGTTTATTCAATGTGCGTTTGTAGGTTTCGCGGCACTACAGTGAAGTCATTTCACAACGCTTTCCTTCATTTCCCGGGTAAAGGGCAAGCAGTAAGTTGAACCATTAAATATTTATAATTAATTACTCGTGCTAGAAATGTATGCACACACGAACACGTGGATATTTGCTTGCGTGTGTGTTCAAATGTCTAGATGTGGAGAGGGATTGTGATTCTCTCTATGAACAACTAGTTTCCTTGGACCGGGTTTATCTTCATGCATAACGCATATCTAATAACGAATAGTGCATAGCACAGAGTTTGCATGGCGTTTTAATCGAATTTAATTGCGACCACAATCGTAACATATTGAAGAGTGCATAGTTCATTAAGTTGATTAAACTTTAACACGTAGCCCAAGTTGGCCCGCCACATTGCCACCCAAACTAAGACCAAACTAAAGGTGCAAAATATGTTTTGTTGAATTGATTTTTTCAAAATGTGGTGGGCCATCTTGAACTCAAGTTTACTACAGGTTACAGTACAGGGGAAGCTCAATTTAGCCCACCACATGAAATGTTCTCTAGAATAGCTAATTTTAAAGCATGAATTTTTATGTTTGGGCACATATGAGCACAAATGGAGCACAATGGAGTGACGCAAGTAAAATTTTGTTATGTTGTGTTTTTCAATATGTGGTGGGCTAGATTGGGCTCAAGTTGGTCAGCCACATTAAATGTTATCTAATTGGTCTAGATTCACAAAACAAATGTTGATGTTTGGGCACATATGAGCACAAATACAGCATAAATGATTAAACAAGATAAATATTTTTTTTTGGCAATGTGGCGGGCCGACTTGAGCTACGTAACTTTAACTATGCATATACCTTAACATAGACAACCCTTGGACTCGAGACGTATCAACCAATAAGATTGCGGGAATAGGTTCTGGCCAATTAAAATGCCAGAATATTCTGTTCACATTTAAAATTGTTTTTTGTAGTCAAACTTTTTTACTATTAACGAGTTTATATGTTTTAACGTCAATGACTCGTTTAAAATGAAGGATGAATATTTTGATTTGGTTATTATCCCTAATATTCACGTCAATAATAAAATCAGTGCCGAAGAATGAATACTTTCTTATTTACTAAAATTATATCAATTTTATGTTTCAAAATAAACAATTTAACTAACGTATTTTTACTTTCTCTCTATCTTACAGGTAGAGAAAGTATGGTGATCGTCAAAAAAATTGAACTGGAGATTTTGATGAATTTTGACGTTTCATGACTCCCTGAATCCGAAAAAGTGGTTTTTGAATTTCCGTCTGTCTGTCTGTCTGTACCTCCAACTAGAGCCTAAACTATTTTACCGATTGAGCTGAAACTTGATATCTAGGGTTTTCAAAGGGTTGCCCCGAGGGGTTTTTGGAATTGGATATCTACCCCTAAAATTAAGGGTAGTTTACTGAAGGGCGAAAAGAGAAAAATTTGGTTTTCTCAAAATCTGCTCAAACGATTTTGATTAAAATTCGTATCTAGGCGTTGATTAAGATTATAAATAAACTGGCTATTTTCATTTTCCTATGAAAATGATTTTTAGGGTACTTTACAGAAGCGTTAATTTCCGTATCTCCACAACTATTTGAGAAACTAAACAACTTATCATTGCAAAATTGTAGGACTATTAGAAATAAAAAACTTTTATTTGACATATATTTTTATAAAAGCAGCAGTTTCTGAGATATTTGCAAATATATTAATACAATTTTGTGAGCTTTAGTTGTAAACATATACTACTTAAGTCTTAACGCAATAATTCTCCAATGCCATAGAGTAATTAAATATAAGTATCTAAAAAAGTATGTTATTTTTCCTTAAAGCTCTTAGGAGAAATGTTTGCATAGCAATGATCTATCTCCATTTTAGACTCAATAGTCAATATTTACATTTTTTATTGGTCAAAATGTATAAATGAATAATTAAATATCAATGCGATGACTTGAAGATCTGCAACACCTTATAAAATGTTAAAACTTTAACCAAGAATCGAAATTTTAATACGAAGTGTTGACCCTTGTGGAAGACATTAAACTGTTTGAAATGTTCTAAGGTGGACAAAGATGCGCCTCTTTTCTCATTGATTATATATCATTGTATATTATTTTATGCGTGTTCTTATGTGGAGTGGTGATGATACAATGTACATTATTCCGTTCAGAAATCTTACGAGTCTATAGAAAGAGAGAGAAAGTCTGTGCGGTGCGCCGTACCATTTATTTTTAGTAAAACCTTAGATGAAATATCTTGTCTACTAAAGAAAAGCGGTTAGTTCAGCTTCTAAAAATAAAACACAATCAATTTGATTCGTACCTTAATCACTAAGTTTAATTGTGAACGCTTGCATTTTTATTATGGTTTAGGTTGAAAATAAAATAACAAATAACAAAATTTAATCTCACTTCTTATTATCATTAAAATTATTAGAAATAGCTTTCCATATTTAACGTTACATTTATTAGAATATCACTTTATTAAAAAATTACAACCATCAAAGTGTCATGCAACTTTATTTAAACTAGGAGTTTCTCTGTGTAAGCTATGTACTACTACCCGTCCGGGATATCTGCAATTTAAACTAATATGATGAAGGTTAGTAAGGTATAATTTATAGGAAATGCACTTAAATTAACGTGGTGAAAGAGTGAGAAACTGTTTAGAAAAAAAATATCACCCTCAATACATCCAATCAGGATTAGAACTCTGACCTCCCCTGTCACTCTCTAGCCATACAACTTAATGCAGGAGTGACGTTTTAAACCACGCACCCACCGATGAGGTTAATCATAATTCTAATCTATCTTGTTAATATTATTTACTAGTTGAAGTGCCCGGCGTTGCTACGAGGGAAATGTTTTTAGTTTAATGATTGTACGTGGAGGGTAATTTTAAAATGTTGGTTTTGATATGCCCATGCTCGTGCACAAAGGCTGCCAATTTTTAAAATTTCAGATCTCTGTGTGCAGTAGATATTGCTCAGTGCTCATAAGAGACAAACTCTTTATTTTAGTCTGAGGTAAATATGAAACAAAATTTTATTTGTAACTTTTAGAACTTGAGGCAGTAATCAAAATTCATATGGCAGCGTGGCGTCTTAGAGGTTCCTAGCTTGAAAGAAGCTGGTTCCTAAAGTAAATTAGTCTTTGTGGATGAGTTTGTCCTATTAGTTACTATACATTGATTACCAACGTTGGCACTACATTTTAATGTGCTTAATACAATATGACGTTAAGTCATGAACTGTGTTTGGAAACAATACGTCAAATTTCCCCCCTTTCCTTACAAAACGTAGTATTACCAACATGTTAATGTATGAAGAATGCTTTTATTTGCAGACCTTGAATTTGAAGACACATTTTTTCAATCCTATGTAGTGCTAGGAAAACTGCCAACATATTTTAATGTAGACCATTATTTAATTTTGTGAGAAACTCAAAACTATGAATAGATTTTTTATATTAATGAATTACATTAATATTCTAATATCGTATAAAATGTATACATCCTTAGTGTAGCATGTCCTCTATCTAAAGGACATATACAAGCATGACAATAAAACTACAATGAAATAGAGGAATTAAAAGAAGAAAATTAAAAGAAAAAACTAATCTATTCCTTTAGAAGGTAGAAGAAAATTAAAACTAATCTATTTCTTTAGAAAGTAGAAGAAAATAGCTTACGATGGACAGGATGCAGTCTGATATAATCACCATGCCTGCACGGACCTTCCCGCAAGTATGGCAGCATGGCGGCTTGGCTGATGTCTGGGCCGTTGGACGCACGAGATGGAAGAGAACTTCAGTATCGCCAGTCGACGACCTCAACCCTAAGGCGCTGATTTCCTAGCGGCGCTTCTGGGAAACACTCTCTCCTCTACCCCCCGTCCCCCTTACCATCCGTTGATCCCTCCATTTGGTTCGTTCCCGAGTTAGACCAAGAGTATAAAACATGGGAACCCGTGGGCCACAGGACTGCACTTCTTTGTAAAATTTCGTCGAAGGAAGAACTTCGGAACAAATCTTCAACGCCACTAATACTGGTGGTCACAATGAATCTGGAGTCGGACTCACCGCCGCGTCGCAGAAGAAGCCTCGCCAGATCCGATTAAGTATCACCTTATATCTACAACTTTGAACACAATGTCCTTTCGACATAATTTGTCTTGTTATAATGTTGTTTTTATGTGTCTTTCAGACACTAGCTGAAGTTATGCTTTGTAATATTGTTTTTATGTTTCCTTCAGACACTAGCTGAAGTTATGCTTTATAATTATGTTTTTCTTTATGTCCTGACATGTTTGATTTTTAGTCTGAATGACTATATTGTTAGTCCTTCAGACATGTTTTATTTAGCCAACGAGACCAATATGTTAATACCTATCGTCAGATAGTCTGACTATATTTTTCCTATGTCCATTTGACATAGCTAGCTTAAATACGGGGGCTTTAAGATATATATAAGTAGGACCAGGTGGTCAAGTTTTTCTAGTCCTTGGATTCATGTAACTATTCTGGGTGCTTATGGCACAGTAATGTTTCGTAACGCCCTAAACGGCATGTTCATATATTCGATATTTGGATAGCTACAAGCAGTTTGTCTAACGCCTTTTTTCTAGGACCTAGTTAGGTCAGTGTCTCACTACTTCCTTTTGGCACCTTTTCTGTGTTACTATTTAGGGTGCGCAAAGTGCGGAAGTGGCCCGCACAGATAGTATTTTCTTTCGCCCCTTGTTGGCGCCTCGTTTGGCTATGTATTTAATGTTAAAATGTGCTAGCTTTGATGTATATCCCAGGGTATGGATGATTGTTTAACTGTACTAATGAATGCTCCGGGTGTACCCATTGGGAAAGGACCGGCCATAGTACTACATGGTGTTGGCAACTGACTGTTAGCCATCTGTATATTATAGATCGTCCGTTTACCGTTCATTTTTTAGTGTGTGTATGAGACTCTTCTTTAATTCCACCTAAGCTAGCTAGCTCGGCCCATATTTAACCTAGTAACTCTAAAACTATTGAATTCACTGTAGTGTAATTTATTAGTTATACTTTCACTATGCTTTCAGTTTAGACCCTTCTGTCTGTAGTCTGGTGCTGGTCCGACTACTTTTGTGCTCTTTCTGCCTAACTCCCCTTTTAACCGTTACTATGTTGATTTATACACTTATTCTCCCGAGCTACGTCATGATCCTATATTTCTGGAGTTGTTAAATCCTACCATATGTTCGATATAAAAGCGTTGTTTTCCTTTTTGCTTTGTATTTATACTTTATAGTCAGAACTGATATTTCTGACACTGTATACTGTACCCAATATTTAACTTTAAATCTTGTCCTTCTACTGTAATCCTTTATCTCTTTTGTCTTGTTATAATAAATCTACTTCTGTTACTTAAGCTTTATTCTATGGCTTAGCAATATAATCCCCCTTAGCTATTATCATGTATTTACCTTGTATTAGTAATCGTTACCTCCTCTACATATTAGAGTGAAGGGGAAGCAACGATTCAAGACACGCATCTGTGCGCGTCATTAGTAAAATAGTGTCAAATATAAACCAAAATAAATATTGACGTTTGCGAAACTGAGAGTCAACTTCTCTAGTATATAGAAAGTTCGAAAATTTTCAGCGGCTTCTAATGTAATTTATCGGTAAGATAGAACATGGTAGTTTGCGAGTGGTTTTCACTACAAGTTAGTTTCACATGGCTTATTTTATAAGCTGGATTAAAATAAATATTTGTTTAAAAACATTTTAGAAAACATTATAAAAGAATAGTTGAAAGTAAGGAGTGGTTATAATGTAAGTTTACTTAGATAAGATGGTAGATAGATAAGATGATCTAGAAAATTATAAAAATTAGAGTTAACAACTAGCTGTCGTAACAACACATCGTGTTTTTCACAACAACATACTATCCATGATTATGATACCATAGTACCAAAACATGTCGGAATGAAGTAATCCAGACTTTTTCCAGTGCTGGATGTAAAAAAGTAGTAATGGTACACAGACACAGATAAGACTTAGATCATCCTACATTACATAAATACTTCAACTAATTTTCTAAATCAGTTTGGCAGATGTTAGCTTAATTTTTAATCTTTAAATTCAAAATAAATCTAGACTTAAGAACATTGTTCATATCACGTTATATTGTATATTATATTTTGGTATTAATATTTTAATGTGTCAACTTATGTTTTAAGACTATTCATCAACTCGTTTGAGCATTATATTTTAGTTGATGGTGCATTATAATTTTATCTAATTGTTCATATCATACACTATGTTTCTCTATGAAAATTTTATATAAATTACATTTTAGTGCTTGCCAATTTCACGTAATAAATTAGCCACTTTATTAGCTGCTTGATATATAAATTAATTTTATAATTTTCTAGATCAACTTATCTAATTCTAAACTTTCATTAAATAATTTTTTAATTACTTAATTGATGTTGATAACAGTTTTTGAGTTTTTAAACTGTGCAAAGTACAACTACCCATCCGGTCTGTCTGCATATTTACATTTGGAGTTAATCAAATAGAAAATGTATCCACATTTTTATGGAGGGAGATTTGGAAATCATTTAGGAAAAAACAATTAAAATAACAGGGATTCAAACTATGACCTACCTATCAACGTAAAACCAGGTAATACGAGAATGACACCTTTATCCGCATGCCCATTGATGTGGGCTGCTGTGTTTTTAAAGTCAATTCTTCGTTAAACAACAAACAACAAACATAACATTTTTATTATTTATATAAAAAGTGTCAACCTTCATGATTGCTTCAATTATGAGTGATAATATCTATGCCATGCACTTTAGTAAATCGTGTGAGGCGAGAAAGATGTTATTTACAATGTTGAGGCAGGTTAGTATCCAATATTACCGCTGGTGACAGTTGAACCTTACAACACCTTTTTACATCATCATCATCATCATCATCATGAACAGCTTCCAGCCACTGGCTGGGTCTGTTTGGATCATAAGCCTCTCCACCCCCTCTCTTCCTCCACTTTAGCCAATTCCTCTCCTCTTTCCTCCACACTCCTCTTTACTCCCTTCAGCCATCTGTTACTTGGTCTTCCTCTTGGCCTCCTACCCCCACCTCCATATCCGACATCCTCTTGGACAGCCTTTCTCTTTACATTCTTCTTACATGCCCATGCCACCTTAGTCGTGGCTTCTCTTTCATTCCCTGGTTCTTCCTTTACTATTCCTCTTACACTCGGATTCCTGTCAAATTTTGTCACACCTATCCTGCTTCTCAGAAATCTCATTTCACTCGCCTTCATTCTGCTGCTATCCTGTTCCTTCATTACCCACGTTTCTGCAGCGTACTTTAATATCGGCGGTAAGTTCTTACAATGGAAATGTACGCTGATCTCACTCTTATTATTCTCAAAATGGCATTCATATCAAGCGTGTCCATAACCCGTTGGGAACTGTGGACTGGGCATGCGTGGTATTTTACAATTCCCATTGAGAGCGTGAGAAATAGGTCTGTTATTACTCTGGAGTGTGATACAATTTGTGGTGACATGAGTGACAGCCATAGAGCACAATGGAGCCATTTATTTCACAAGTGCACGCTCCAGTATGTCCAGAGTAAGCGGTAGTTTTTTTTGCACCGCGTATTACTACCCGTTCGGGTTATACGCTTATGTACTAATTAAGCTAGTGGTTTTAGGAATTAGAAAGCTTATATTTATAGGAAGTGTACCCGAATTTGCATGTATAGTTAGTGGAAAAACATTTCGGAAAAACTCCCTTGGTAGACTCGACCAAGATTCGAACCTAGATCTCCCCACTATCAGTAGTCTAGTCTAATGTGAGAGTAGCGTCTTAAACCACGCAACCACTGAGGTAGGTCAGTAGTTTTAAATCAATTCACCTCTAGACCTATTAATTCCTAGATATTTCAATATTTATAATCTATCTGTCAATTATTTTTATTCCTTGATTGACAAACAATCCCACTTTGTGATATTTTATCTGAGTGAATTTTTGTTAACCTTTTAGATTTCAAAAGGAAAACTAAATGATACGGTTTTCTAAAATAAAATATTGTATGTATACGGTTTGGCCACGTCTGTTGTCTAGTTGGCTACAAATCCAGAGGTCTCGGGTTCGATACCCAGTGCTTCCAGAATTGTTCTGTAAAGCAGTGGGTCTGGAGCGAGATAAAACTCAACCTCGTTAGGACAAATTAGGAGATATCTAAATAAAGAGGAAGTAGTTCCGATCTAGAAAACTGATATTAACGGCTGAAGTGCTCGTTGTGCTGACTACATGGCAACTTATATCCGCAAATGTTAGTATTATCAACGCTAACGGCAGCGGCTGCTCGGTAGGTATAGCTCGAGTGCGGGCTGAAGCCATGGAGTTTTTATGTATAAGTTTAAAAATCTGAGGGAAAGGGTTTCTTTACGATGTAAATTAACACTTTTAATAGGTTACGTCTGACTGTTGATAAGTTATAATAATAACTTCTTGAACACTAGAAGCGTGGTAGATGCGCCCGTTGTACATAGTCTTTACTTCTGCCACGAATGGCCTGCGAGGTTGCCTACTTTACCCTGACTTGATTGGCAAGTAGTAAAGCAGTAAGGGCAGGGACAAGGAGAAATTGTGAAGGGGATGGAAGAAGGGGAAACAAAAGGTTCATTAATTTTAATAGAATGGGCTGTGTTCTTCCGGCTTGTTTTGGTTAGCAAATATTGTTTATGAACGTTTAGGGAGACGAAGATAAATAACTGGTACAGATTTCGGGAATTTTATACCTAAAATAAATTTATGACGATTTTTATTATGTTATTGTTTAGTTTAGTTTAGTTTCATAAAGTGTTTAGTTAATATTAATACTAGTGGCTATCTATTTTGATGGCAGAAATGCACCCCAATTTTCTTATGAATGGATATATCTGACAGCGAAGAAACGTCACTAGATATACTTTAATGTATTCATACGTCAAGTCATATGATCTTTAGCCGTCACCTCTGATAGATTATCTATACCTATAAAATAACACAAACAATATAGTAAAATGTGATCAATGTTGACCACAAAAAATTATGTGTTTAAAAGTTGCTCTAAATGATTATTCGCAAGAAAATAAAGTTACATATTATATTTTTATAAGTATGATCCACATGGTAGAACATATTTAGGATTATTTATTTTATTCCATTGAATATATTCTTGCGTAGTTGGTCTAGGAACGCTGTTAATCCCAACGGTATGACTATATATAATATGGCTAATTTAACTAAATTAAATTATTTTATCTGACTAGTATCTAGATGACTTACACTTACCATCAACTCAATCAAAAGTGTTTTTTTCCTTCCTTCCTACCTTCAGCCACAGCTGTTAAAGTGGCTGAGAAATTGTTTAGTGTTCTACGTAAGCGCTCCCACGAATGCATATTTAATATTCTTTTAACTAAACGTATATTACAAATAGACCACACTATACAAGATATGTCAAAATTATGTTAGCACTCAAACAAAAAAAAAACATTTATTGTAATCATTTCAACATTTATTGTATTGTAGCTATAGGCCTATGTGGAATATTCTGTATGTAATACATTAACACACAATAGGAAACAATTGAAAGTAGAATTTAATGCCCTGACGCGGAATTCTTTGAAAATAGATGCTACCACATTCGTAATTCTTTCCTTGAGTTCAGTTATATTCCGAACTTTCATGCTGTACACTTTATTTTTCACCATACCCCACAACTAGAAGTCACAGGTCGTCAGCCCACGGGAGCAGGGAAGTCATTGCAAAGGCCCACATCTTCCTAACCATCTTGGTATAAATTTATTATCTTGGAAATCACAAAGACCACGACCAAAGTGCGCGGTTGCACCATCCTGTTGAAAATACCTTGCTGAGCATATTATCAATGGAAGGTCATCTATGGTGTAGGACTGCAAAATACGCAAGTTGAATTCAGAATTCACTGTAGGAGTGTAAAAAAAGAAGTAAGGTCCAATAACACCGGTAGCGGTAACAGCACATCAGACCTTTGGGGAGGCACTTACGTGCTCACGGATTACTTGTGGATTTTCGGTACCCCAAGAGATTGTGTTGTGTCGGCTCACATGCTCGCTAATATAAAAAGTGGCTTCACCAATGAATGCTATCAGACAAACAACGTCTGATTAGGTGTTTGCTATTTATGCTCAAATCTGGCAGTATTCCGCACAAACACGTTATAGACCTGCTGTAAGTGCTTGGACGAGTTGGATATCGTACTGCGCATTCAGAGGTCCTTATTTTAAAATTCACCACACAGTTTTCTGTGAAATTCCTGTTTACAAATTGTATCATTTGGTGGACTTTCTTAAGACTATTCAGAATTGATTGCTGAACAACAGAGATGTTCATTTCATTTCTATATATCCTGGGACGTCTGGAATTACCTTTGTATTTGTCCGCCACTGAGCCAGTCTGAACAAACTTTACGTATATACGATAGATCCTTAAACATCTTGGTGGTTTTCGGTGAAATTATTCTTGGACTTTCCTGCGGACTATGATTGGAGAACGAAACTTTCTATCAAGCTTGCCACAGATCTTCTTTCTTCTAGCCTTAAACTTTCTCCCATTATATCCGAGAAAAAAATAAAATACAATTTAAATGTTCATTCCATATAAGTGTTAACATAATTTTGACATGCTGGCGGTTGCGGGGGGGGGCTGTAAAGTCGCCCCACAGCGGTTCGTCAAGTTCGCGAGGATCAGCCGGTCGTAAGCCCGGATAAAAGAGGAACGTTGGGAGGGAGTTCGTCGCCCCGACCTTAAAAGATCGCCCGGACAAAACCCGGCGCACCGGGTCCCACCCCAAGGGGTGGTTGGATGGGAGTAGTCAACCCTCTGTAAAATTAACAACGGACAATACCCAGCGATCTGGGTCCTGGTGGGTTGGGAAGGGTGGAGCCAGCCCTTCCCGCAAAACAATCTGGGCTAATCCCGAACATCTGGGATATAGTTCACTCAGAGCCTGGGGCCCGCCCCAGAGTTCTCGGAACCATCGGTACGAGTGGACAATACCCGGCGATCCGGGTCCCACCTCAGGGTGGTTGGGGAGGGAGTAGTCAGCCCTCCCCGCAAAACATTCGTGACCAATCCCGAACATCTGGGAAACAGTCCACTCGGAGCCCTGGGTACGCCCTGGGTTCCCGGCTCGCCGGTCAGAGAGTGGACTTCCCCCTCGAAAGGGTGGCGGGGGAGTTTGGTCAGCTCCCTTGCTGGAATTCGGGACCTGGTACAGGTGTAACAGCTCGCATTGGGGGGAGAGGTCACAGAAACCGCTCGGTGGGACCGGCCCTCGGGAAGCTGTGGCGAGGGCTCCGTAAGGGGTGCTCGTCGTGGCGACCTGGCGGTCTGCACAACCTCACTGGGGGTAACTCTGGGGGGGCTAGGCTAGCGTGGTCCAGACCACCGAAACTCTGTGAGGACGGGCCCATTGCCTGATTAAGCGTGGGTCCTTTGCGTAACTGTGTGCTTTCGGGGAAGTAGGAGGCGAAGGGCGAGGGGTGCATCCGCCTCTCCGGATTGCCGGGAACGGCGGGAGGTGGAAGAGACCTTGAAACCTGATGTGGCTGTTGTACCGAAGGGGACCTCTTGGGTGGAAACGCCCCGGAGAACCCATGACGACCGATTACCCCTTGGCTACGAGCGTTGTGCTGGTGGGGGGTCGTTGAAACTAACGCTCCATCCATGCCAGAGGGGGCGGTCCGATGTAAGAGACGGCCCCCCAAACC
>CABFWB010000197.1:22612-84580 GCA_902151455.1 Timema bartmani
GTAAACAGGGAGGTGGACCCGAGGACCAGGTTCATAGAATGTCAAACCCTGATAGAGACGGTAATGGCGCAGGCAGGCAGAAATAGGGGGATTTACAAGCCGGCGATCAACAAAGTGACGGGGGCCATGGCCGAGATGCGGAGGATAGCATTCTCGGTGATGGATGAAGTTATCGGGTTGAAGGGTAGGTTAGAAGAAAGGGATGAGGTAGTGAGTACCATTAGGGCAACAACGGAGGGGAGGAGGTTGGACAGGGGAGGGATGACCGCCGCAGAAATGGTGGGCTTCCCGCCTCTGCCAACTGCTAGGAAGGTAGTAAGTAAGGGGTCCCCACTGCTGCCTTCAGTGAAAGGTAGGACGAAAGAGAGTGTTGTAATAGTGAAGGCAGCAGGGGAACCAAAGACTGGCGAAGGAGTGAGAAAGGAAATGGAAGAGGTGGTGGTGTCAAAAGAAATTGGCGTAAAGGTAAAAAGGGTACAAAACATAAGAGATGGTGTGATAGTACACATGGAAAATGATGAGCAGGTAGAGAGGATGCTAGCGAGTAAAGAGCTGACGGACAAAGGGTTAGTTGCGGAAAAACCGGGTAGGAAAAAGCCGAAAGTATGGATTTACGATATGCCGATATAGGGAACAGCAGATGCTGTAATCGGTGAGATTCACCACATGAATATGGTGGACTCTGGGGTAGGGATAGATGAATTCAGGAAAGAATTCGTAAGAGTAAGAGAGCTAAAGTGCCCAGGTAGGGAAGACAGGTGTAACTGGGTAATGGAGTGCAGCCCAAGAGTCAGAAATAGGCTCGTGGGCTTAGGTAGGCTTTACATAGGCTGGCTGAGCTGCAAGGTGAGAGACTATACAGAGGTTGTTAGGTGCTTCAAGTGCCAAGGGTATGGCCATGTAGGCAGGGCGTGTGCTAGGGAACTAGCGTGTAAGAAATGCGGGGGCAGACACGATGTTACGAGATGTACGAGTAAAGATAAGGAATCGTGTGTCAACTGCAGAAGGGCAGGAAGGAATAATAAACATAAGGTAACAGATAGGAAATGCATAGCCTATGTGAACGCACTCAAAACGGCGATAAGTAGAACCGACTATAGTGAATAGGATAGGACAAGTAAACGTTGGGAGATCGAGGATTGCGATGGCGGAGCTGGAGAGAGTGGTGGAGGAAAAGAGTATAGAAGTGTTGGCGGTATAAGAACCGTACAGTGTTGGAGGTGTGGTGAGGTTTGGGCGAGGAAGAGTGTATTATGTGAATGAGGAAGGTGAGGAGGTATGGGCAGTGGTTATAGTGATGTGCGAAGAGCTAGAGGTACTTAGACTAAGTCAATGGTCGGACACGAGGTGTGCGGTCGTAAAGGTTGGACCACCATTAGATTTAGTAGTGGTATCTAGCTACTTTAAGTATAATGAGGATGTTGGTATACATGCGAGTACAATAGAGCGTATAACAAGAGGGGCTCTTCGGAGTTTTCGGAGGATTCAGAAAGTCCCTACATATCTGTTAATTTGACAGTTATATACCAGCATCAGCGAGCGCATGTTCGAAGGAGTTAATATCATCCTGTCTGGTTTGCGGGTGATGGAAAGGCCTGGACTTAACTTCTGTTAGAAGTCCTTAGGGTATGTATGTTCCTAAATGGTTTACCACTCTCGCAAATATGGGAACACTTTCTCTACATTCTACCTTCCTTATCTGAAAAATAAGTGTAAATATGCGGATAATCTAAAAGAGTACTAAGAAGCGGAGCTCAGANGTACTAAGAAGCGGAGTTCAGAACTGACTTAAAATCTTGTTTTTAAAAACAATTTTTCTACTGTTTAATACTCCCAACATAATATATTGATGTTTATAGATTTGATGAGGCTAGCTTAGTCAAATGAAATTGAAAACTTAGATTAGTACTTAATGTTGTTAGAACTTTCGACACAATTAAACCAAAACTCTAAGGAATTAGTAAAAATAATACGCATAAAAACGGATGTTATAGCTCAGACGCGCAATATTATAGAGAATGTTTCGCTCGCTCTCGGAATCTAAATTTCCCTTATAACTTTCAAAACTAATGGAGGTAATTAGTCCATGAGAAGCACTCAGATGCCGAGAGGGAGTGAAACATCCTGTACATACCTAAACAATAGCTAATTAACACTACTATACACTAGTGTAAACACTAAACTCACATGACTAAAAGCATTTAAAGATCAAAAAGAGGCGACCTGGTGGTCTAGGGGTAAGGTTTCAGACTTATGTGCTGGGGATGCGCGTTTCAATCCTCGGTCCCGGCACAGATTTATCTGATTACCAAACCCTTCCCTCACCTCTGGCAAGCCATGTATTAATCACAACTTGTGAATGTGTGGAATGCCAGGCCTCCACCGTGGTTCGGATCCCACGTTAAACTGTAGGTCCATCCATTTCATACCGCAATCACCTTACCATTACACATTAGTGTAAGTGCGTACAACGCGAACAGGTAGTAAGACGTGGTGCTAATAATAATAAAGATCAAAGTTATTTTAAACACTCATTTATTTTCAGACAAACTGTTCTCAAACTGCCACTAATATTTTCTCAAAATTCAACCAGTTGGGAGTTGTTAGTCAGACTTTCCATTCTCTACTAATCCCATCCCCACCTTCCAATTTCTATTTCTTTGCCGACTCATTTGCGATGTGTTCTCGGAACTGTAATTCGAATAGTTTCAAGTTGAAATGTTTTGCTGTTTCCTAATATCAAAGACACTCACTTTCACACCTCTCCACAAACATGCTAGTACTTCCTATTTCCTTTGACAATATTTTGTCTTATTCCATCCAGCTTTGTTGCCTGACTAATGATAATGAACAACTTGATTTTGTTGGGACAGAAAAAGGAAGTTTTGTTTTGCCAACTTCCCCCTACCCCTCCGGCTACGTCCTTGTTTCTAGTGGCTTGCAATTAAATGTATAATAAATACTTCCAATGTTCCACGTCTTACTACCCACTTGGAATATCCGAATTTTCACACTAATGGGGTCAGGACAAGCAAGGTAGAATTTAAAGTACCACCCAGGTGGAAATCCATCTTAAGAGGGAGTAAAGATGGATTGGAAGGGCTGAATAAAGCGCAAAAANCTTAAGTATAACGGCAGAGATTATAAGCCAGACCTACCCGATAACCGATAGTTCAGACAAGATGAGACTGACACCTTTGTACACATGGCCACCGGTGGAGATTCATGAAAAACACAATGCTATTTAATGTAATTTTTTAGTTTCTTTCTGAATCCGTAGCACAACTTCCTTCGGAGGATAAGTTAAGCCTTCGGTCTCATGTAGATTGTGACATATAAAAGAACCCTGAAAGGTTTGTGAAAGTACCTTTCCGGCAAAATTTATAGGCTCTTTAGCACTCGCTCATAGAAATTCTCGTGTGCTGATATAATAAGTTGGTTCAGAAAGTGCACCTTAAATATCTCAAATAAAAAATATGAATAGTTTTTTTCTAATAAGTTATCGCGACCACACAGTCGGTACATACGATGATTAGATCTCGAGGTTGACATATTTTTATGAGGATGGCGGACCATAACTTCAAAGAGGGTAGAAAATAAATAAAAAGCCTTTTGATTAAAAATTTTATGTATCTAGTGCTCTGGAGCGTTATTGATTGTATAGAAATGACGAATGTATCCGCGTCAGAGGGTGAAATCGGTTTAATTCAAAATACTGTTGCATTGGTGTCGCTGAAACGTTTAATTCAACGCGCTGTTACGTGCGCTCGAAGGCCCAAGAGGAAAGTAACTGATACCAATAATGTCTCCTTCTCAACCACCATCAGCACAACACCATCATAAACACAGCACCACAATAACACCATTACCACAACACCACCACTATCATCACTACCACAATACCACTACCACTATCAACCACAATACACCACCACAACACCATCACTACCACAATACTACAAATACACCACCACAACACCATCCCAACCACAATATTACAAATAAACCGACACCGAAACCGTAACAACGCCACACAACCTCCACCACAAACAACAATACCATCATCATCACAATAATATAAACAGCATCACCACCACAATATTACAATCACCCTAGCACACTACCACTATCACCCCAACATGACTATCATCACAATACAATACTACAAACATCACAACACCACCATCACCCCAACATGACTATCATCACAATACAATACTACAAACACCACAACACCACCATCACCCCAGCATGACTATCATCACAATACTACAAACATCACAACACCACCATCACCACCATCACACCAACATGACTATCACCACATTACTACAAACATCACAACACCACCATCACCCCAACATGACAATCACCAGCACTACGACTTTCACCCCCACAATACTACAATCATCCCAACACCACCATCACCACCACAATACTATATAAACCACAACACCCCCACCACCATCATCACAACACCATCACCACCACATAGCTATCTCCAAAATCACCACCACCAACACCCCAACCACACTTCCTTCACCCCACCTCAACATTTAACATAATCTCTCCCAACAACCAGCAATAATAATATTATAATAAAAAAATGAATAATATAATTAATAAATATTAGCACTGGCAGGGACCCGGACCAAATCGTGTCTCATCCGGTATGGTTTACTGGTGATGGGGAAGTAGGGTTCGAGTCCCGATTTGGTGTACTGATAATATATTTTCTTAAATGGTTTTCCACTCTACCACCACACAAATAAGGGTACATTTTCTTTAAGGCTTACTTTTTAAATATCACATCTTTAGTGAAAATAATATGCATATACTAGGATTGGTTGTAGGACACAGTGCGAATTTTTTTTTAACGTGTACGTTGAAACACATGGACTGATTAACGATTAATTTAAGGTGTAAAAATGACTAACGTTGTTTATTCTCCCACTACCTGTTCGGCTTGTACGCATATATATTTATATATATTTTAGCAACACGTCTTATTACCCATTCGGGATATACGCCTATGTAATAATTACATGAATGGTTTAAAGATCAGGGAGGTTGGATCTAGAGAATGTGTGCCCACATTTGCGTAGAAGGAGAGTGGAAAATCCTTTATGAAAAAATTCCCTCAATACATCCGATCGGGATCAAACCACAATACACCTGTCATCGGCAGTCTAGTCTATTGCGAGAGTGACGCCTTAGACCATGCGGCCACTAAAACGGGTCATATGAATTAATTACGTTAATAGGGTAGGGATAAGTAAGGTAACATTTAGAAGATTTGTACCCGGATTTGCATAAAGGGAGATTGTAGAACCATTTAAGATAAAGCACTCTCAGTACATCCAACCGGAATTCAAACCCTAATCTCTTCTTAATCGGCAATCCAATCTAGTGCAAAAGTGACGCCTTAGACCATATGACCACCAATGTGGCTAGTTATGATATTATTTATAATATTTGAACTAGCACTATTTTTAAGAAATGTGTTTTAGGGAAGTTTGACCTGGAATTCTCCTGGAAAGAGAGTTGAAAGCAGCAGTATGTAAACATAAAATCCTCATCTTAGCCGGTTGTAACTGAACCAAGATCCCCTACAGCAGGATTCCAGTCCACTATCTTTGCAGACAATCCTCCCAGTCTGTCGAGTCTTGTCGTTCATTTTGTCCTGAATGTAATGGAGGCCGATATCTACTTTGGTGGCCGAATGTTCTAAGGCAGGGATATTCAACCCGCGGCCCGTGGTAACATATTTTTTGTGGCCCGCTGGCTCATGAAAAATATAAAATTATTTCAAGATTTTTTTTACAAATACATATATATGTATATATATATATTACATAATAAATTAATAAACTAATTACGTATTTTATTTTATGAATGATTTTTGCTTTTTGCTTGAAGAAAAGTATTACGTTTTAGTAAAAATGTACTTTGAATCGGCAAATAACTCTAGTAAACAAGACTAAATAATCGTGTTACCTCCTGCCATGAACAATCTTAAAATAGTAAAAAACAACAAAGAATATACTTAACGAGAGATCCTAATCCCTAGTGTGAGTATAAGTGTGTAAGAATGAGCTAATACAAATATTGTCGGTACAGTATTGTGGCCCGCAAGCCAACAAGAGAGAGAGAGAGAGAGAAACATTGGCCCTTGGACATAGAAAGGTTGAAGATTCCTGGTCTAAGGTGTCACTATCGTGACTAAATGGTTTCTCACTCTCCTTCCAAGCAAATGCGGATAAATTACCTCACCAATGCTTCCTTCCTCATCCCTACCCCATAATAGTAATTATCATATATGCTATAACCTGAGCAGGTAGTAAGGCGTGGTGATAAAAAAAAGTGTACATACGCGTATAATCCAAACGGGTAGTAAGATGCAGTGCTATAAATAATAATAATAATAATAATAATAATAGAGGCTGACAAATGTAACGAAAGGGCGAACCGTTCGTTAGAGTAAGATGCAGTGCTATAAATAATAATAATAATAATAATAATAATAATAATAATAATAATAATAATAATAGAGGCTGACAAATGTAACGAAAGGGCGAACCGTTCGTTAGATGACTTACTAACGGTATCTAGGGCCTTTAAAACCCGTCAAACTACCATCTAGCTAGACACAGTTCCGTCAAAACGCTAGCATGTATAATTTTTAAATTCAGGAACACCCGACTAAGCCTCCCCCTTCCCCCATCACTCCCGCCGTGAAATTACCGACAAAACGTAACGGGAAAAAAATGTGCAGAACAATTTAATTACACGAACTCATATGTGCGTTAGTAAACAAACAAACAAACAAACAATGAGCCCATGCAGAAATGATGTGATTAAATAATCATATGTAAACATATAAAATTTAATTTTAACTAATTTTAATTTTAAAATTGTAATATTGTCTTTTTTACAGGGATAAGTGGCTAGTCAAATATATACACCATAGCCTATATGAGCATACTTATTAACACATGGTATTAATAAAATGCAATTACACAAATTTTGAGTATGTATATCAAAATTATTTGATAAAGTCAATAAACAAATTAACATTTAGATAATTGAGAAAATGTAAGCCTACATTATTATGAAATTAGAAATACAATAAATAAGATAAATAAAAAAAAAATCAACTACAATGAGCAGTATATGTAAATACACCCGCACACACAAAGACAAATACACACGCACTCACACACATATACAGATTTATACACACAGTCACACACACAAATGTATGTATTATAATTAATTACTATCTATTATAGTATATAGGTTATACAAATTAGTTGATATCGGTCAATGTCCCTTCTTAAAGCAAAAAACACTGTACTTATTCCGCTGAAATTAATCTAGCATGGATACAACTTGGACGTCCGGCTAACACATAAACTATACTTTCTTTTAAAATCAAATACAATTATTGTTTTAAAAATAATTTGTCTTAAAACATGAAGTGATCAATGTTGTATTTTCCTATTGAATGTAGAATTAATTTTTACTTTCTCGCTATCTTAAAGGTAGAGAAAGTATTGGGACCATAAAAAAAAATGGAACTAGAGATTTTTTATGAATTTTGACGTTTCATGATTCCACCCTTCCCCCCCTTCCCTCCCCCCCGAATTCGAAAAAGTGGTTTTTGAATTTCTGTCTATCTGTCTCTTGGACTAGAGCCTAAATTATTTTACCGATTGTGCTAAAACTTGGTATCTAGGATTTTCATAGGGTTGCCCCGAGGAGTTTTGGGAATTGAATATTTAACCCTAAAATTAAGGATAGTTTACTGAGGGACAAAAAGAGAGAAAATCGATTTACTCAAAATCGGCTCAAACGATTTCGATTAAATTTCATTTCTAAGAGTTGATCAATATTATAAACAAAATGACTACCCTCATATTTTCAGAAAAATTATTTCAAGGGTTCCTGTCTGATGCATAAATTCTCATTTTATATCACATCTCTGAAAATATTTGAGATATGAAATTACTTATCATTGCAAATGTGTAGATCTATTTATAATACAAATATTTTATTTGAAACATATTTTTTATAAAAGCAATAATTTTAAAGCTAAACGCAAATATATATATTTTTTATCTTTTCGAACACTTAAGGTCAAGTATTGCGACCGTCAAAAAAAAATCTAACCCGAGATGTTGATGGATGTCAACGTCTCATGACCCCCAGAACCCTAAAAAGTGGTTTTTGCAATGCCGTCTGTGTATGTTTAACCCTAGAATTAAGAGTAGTTTAAAAGAGCTAAAAGATAAAAAAAAAACAATTTTATCAAAATCGGCTCTAACGATTATGATTAAAATTCGTATATAGGCGTTGATTAAGATTATAAAAAAAAATATGATATTTTCATTCTCTTAAGAAAATAACTTTTAGGGTATTTTACAGATGCGGAAATTTCCTTATCTTCGCAACTATTTGAGATACTAAATAACTTATCATTACAAAGTTGTAGTAGGCCTACTATAAAAAATAAAAAACTTTTATTTGAAATATATCTTTATAAAACCAATAGTTTCGGAGATATTGGCAAATATATTAATACAATATTGTAAGCTATAGCTGTACAGAGATACAACTTAAATTTTAACACAATAATTCTCTAATTCCATAGAGTAAGTAGATAAGTAAGTCTCTCAAAAAGTTTATGTTCTTTTTTCTTTAACCTCTTAGGGGAAATGTTTATACAGCAATGATCTATCTCTATAATTTTAGACTCAATGGTAAATATTTACCTTTTTTATTGGTCTAAATTTAGAAATGAGGAATTTAATAGCAATGCGATAACCAAAAGATGTGCGGCCCCTAATAAAATGTCAAAATTTTTAACCGGAAGTTGAAATTTTAATACGAAGTATTGACCCTTGTGGACTCAATATAGATTTTTTTTGGTCTAAATATACTAGTTAGGACTTTAATTCTTTAAAAAGGAAATTATAAAATTTAAATCCGGGAGTCAAAAAAGTTTAACGTAAGCATTACACAATTTTTGCTCGTGTTTACTAGTGTATTTTTTCCCCACATATAATACGAGTTTTGAATAGAAATCTCCATTTATAAACAATGGATTGAGAAAGTCCATGTGGAGTTCCATACCATTTATTTTTTCTGTCTTACTTGATCACCAACTCACATGCAATACAAAGAGTAATTTCAGAATACATTTTAATCTTAAACCCAAAGAGAAACTATATTTTGTGTTGGTTATTTTGTATTTATATTAGAAGGCAAATCGTGTTTATTTAACATAATACAACTTACACATAGGTAACGTTTAAATCATTATTACTTTTATCTTACATTCGCCTACAAAATATTCAGACAAATAATTTAAAGGCACCTTAAACTCCAGCGAAGACAAAAAACTGTCATTTGTTGTTATTGTCAATGTACATTTTTGTGATAACAACATTACTTCAAGACCAAAAATTTTTGTAAAGTGACTTAAGAGAAGCCTGAAGATGTGAACCTCAGGTGATTTTTTGTTTTGTTTATTTTTATCTAAATTTAGACTCTAACGCTTTGGGCCGCTTAGCTGCTGATGCTGGTTATTTCAACATCCATCAATCTGATTCTTTGTATTCTCATCCTATAAAATCTAGAAGTGTAAAATTGAGTGTTTATTTATAATATATACGTTTATGAGCCTGACACATTCAACCGATTGATCCCTACTTCAGTTAACACGGGAAAAAAAAAAAGAAAAATGGTAAAATTTACATGCTTGAGGAAATATAGAGATGTGCTTCCCGGATTTATTATCTTTACTCATAAGTTATATGTTGTGTTTGGTATCTATGGTGGTAGGGGATGTGAGAATAGGCCAGTGATTTGCAGTTTTTTAATCAAAGTTTTTTTTTTGCAAAACAAATAATTCTCCAGTAGAAACATAGCCTAATGTTCTTCACATGGTGGAATCAACACTTAGTTTTTCTTTAAAATCTCCAAAAACATTTTCTTGCGTCCCCTTTTATCCCAACCTTGAATAAAATAATAAGATATGTGGATAACTACAAAACCAGAGAGCATAGAACGGGAATAAATTAACAAATGTAGGCCTAGTCAGTGAGACTTGAAAATGTTAAACAAGCATTTTTTTAACTTCTATAATTTCTAGCCTTAACCCTAGAGGTGTGTTTAGACTATTCCTTTTTTCATGCAACATGAGGCATACAAATAGACGCACCGGAGAGGCATGTTGAGTTATGCCCCAAATGTAGTTGTGCGCCTAGCCGCAAGTAATGCCTTAATATTAAAATTTTAGTTTCTTTTAGCTATTGGATGTCTGTCTTTCGATGCAGAGGATGAAATGTCACTCAAGGAATTTCTACAATAATTCATCAACAACCATGCTTTTGAAATGAAAGAGCTTATCAATATGGACTATGAATTTTTTGTTTGTTTTTAGCACCACGACTTACTAGCCGTTTGGGCTATAACCCTAAATACTAATAACACTGATGTTTTAGGGCTGAAGAAGACTAGGTTATAGAGGAAGTGTAACCATATTTGCGTGAAAGAAGAGTGGAAAAACAATTAAGAAATGACGACCCTAGGACACTCATCCAAGATCCAGACCTTGATCTCCCCGTCATTAGCAGTAAATAAATTCCTAAAACTAATAGTAAAACACTTCCCGTATGGTATAAAATTGGAATATTTACATACATGTTTGGTGACAACCTTAAATAACTAAAATAGTCTGAAAATTTAAAATTTTACAACAAGGATTGGTGGATTGGGGGAAAATGGGGAATGGAAATTTCTAAAACCTAAAAAACAATAATATTTGGTTTGGTGTGATAGAAAATTGAAATTTGTCATGAAGTTGGATGGGTTATCCCAGATAACTAGAAAAGTATGACTTATTAAAATTTTTTAGTAAATATTTGTAGAATAGACGGGAAGGGTGGCTAACTCTCAAAAACTAATAAAAAAAGCTTCTCAGTGTAGTATAAAATTGGAATGTTTTAAGATTGAAATAATAAAAAAAAATTAATCAGATAATCAAAAATAATGAAAATTTCAAATTTGAAAATTGGATCCATAAATAGGGGACTAAAAATCTCACAAACTACTATAAAAAACTTTTTTTCTTATAGTAGAACATTAAAATTGTGCAGGTAATTTGAGGGACTAATCTGTATATTTAACAGCCTATTATCTAATTTATGATCTTTGTTAAACTTTTTTTTTGTAAAAATATTGCATATAATTTATTTTCTCATATCTTATATTCGCTCATAAGCAGATAATTTGTTTTATATGGACGGCATTCGTTTGTGTACTCAGTTTACGGGCTGATTAATATTTAATTTCCATAAATCTTTTTTTAAATTAATTTTAAATATATTTGGTTTAAGATTGTCCGGGTTATCTTGATATTGTAAAATAACAAATTAAATAAAGAGTGCAGCTTGATGTAGAACACCCTAATTTGATATAGGTTTGATATTTTGTCTGTCCGCATGAGTTATTCGAACAGTTCTAAAGATCCTAGAAATCTAAAATTTGCAATTCCGATATGTCTTAAGATAATGTTCTCTAGGAAATTATCTTAAGGCCAGAAACGTTGTAGATTAATAATTCCTTGTATAAACTGTAAGCTGTTACTATGTGAGTTAACTTTAATTTGTTTGAACTATTTAACACCCATTTATGTTGTGTCACTTCTTTTATTATTTGCACCAACAAGCAAGCGTTCAAACATATTGTGTGTAGAAAAGTTATATCTTAATCCTTCAAAGAAATGTCACCTTTTAAGCAGGTTCAGATTATATCTCTTTTTAACTACTTTTCTGTTTTGTGACACTAATTAAATTAACAAAGGATTAATATTTTAATATAGTTTTAAGATTTAGTTACTCTTCCCTGTGGTTAATTTTATATACTAAAAATGACAAAGCTACTTCATAGATTCTTCTTGCGATGAACGTGTACAACAGCTAGTATAAACACACTCAAACATATATATGCATATAAATTATTATAATATCAGTATAACAAGAACAAAAACATTAAAATCTTATAATCTAGATTGGTTAAAAGAAGACGGTTTCAACCCATGTAGGCGAATAAGCAGTCATGTTAGTAGAAGTGTACCTACACTGGCATAGAGAGAGTTTGGGAATCCAGTAAAAAAACACTACAACTCACCCGACCAGGATTGGAACCCTGAACTTCTCATCACAAGTAAACAAAACGCGACGAGTTTGACGCCTTTAGCTACGTTATCAGCGATGCGGGTTAGATTTTACCAGTCACATATACATTTATCAATCTTTCTGCTCCGTTTTCCTTTGTGAGTAAAAATCATGTAGCAAACATTGAAACGACAAAGTGTTTTCACGGGGTTTGGTTAAATTTTATGGCTCACTGCTTTTTGTGTCCGTGCAAAGCTTAAAAAAGAAGTATTAAAACAGATATCCACTTTCAATGGAATCGTTCACCAATGAAATGGGTTTTCAACGAGCATGTATGTGCGAGGGATACGATTAAAAATAACACCTAACAACAGCCGAGTTAATTTTGGATCACAGTGATTTAAATTTACAAAACCCGCAAATGGTAATATTTCGAATTAAAATAATCCCGCTAGTTGGAACATTCATGAACGTGGTATATGATCAAACAAAATACATTCACATGTCTTTACGGTTCTGTTGATCAGAACCACAAATGGATGTAAAACAAACACCTCTTGAACTAATTCGAAATATACAATGAGATTATAACCGAAATCTAGGTGCCACGGGACGTCAGTCTACGTGTATCAATAAACAGTAGGTGTGTCCTGATGTCATTAAACGGTAGGTGTGTCATGATGTTAATATAGGTGTACTATGGCATAAATCTTGGTGTGTCATCAAGTCAATAAACAGTAGGTGTGTCCTGATGTCACTAAACGGTAGGTGTGTCATGATGTTAATATAGGTGTACTATGGCATAAATCTTGGTGTGTCATCAAGTCAATAAACAGTAGGTGTGTCCTGATGTCATTAAACGGTAGGTGTGTCATGATGTTAGTATAGGTGTGTCCTGACATAATGACATCAATATAGATGTATTCTGATGTTACTAAACAGTAGGTGTGTCATGATGTTAGTATAGGTGTGTCCTGACATCATGACATCAATATAGATGTATTCTGATGTTACTAAACAGTAGGTGTGTCATGATGTTAATATAGGTGCGTCCTGACATCATGACATCAATCTAGATATATCCTGATGTCATTATTCAGTAGGTGTGTCATGATGTTAATATCGGTGTGTCCTGACATCATGACATCAATATAGATGTATCCTGATGTAATTAAACAGTAGGTGTGTCATGATGTTAATATAGGTGTACTATGGCATAAATCTAGGAGTGCCGTTACATCAGTTTATGTGTACCATGACGTTAAATTTGGGTGTGTTATGATATCAATCTAAGTGGGTCAGGATGTTAATTTTGGTGTGCTGTGACGTCAAACTAGTCTAGGGGTGTCATGGTGTTAATATAGGTATGACGTAAATTAAATATAGGTGTACCATGACGTCAATTTAGGTGTGTCGTGATGCCAATATAGGTGTGCCGTCTCATTTTGGTGTTTGTATATGTTCCAATACTCGTTAGTAGCTCATATGTATACATACAACATGAATGTATATAATTACCACATGTATATACATACATACAAACAACATGTATGTATAACATGTATAATGTATATATAACTTGTACAACATGTAAATAGCCTATAACGTGTATATATACATATATAACTTGTACAACATTTATAGGCCTACATACATGCATATACACAACAGGTATATATACATACTAGATAAATTGAAGGAATGAAGAACATTCTGGGAGCTGAAGGACTAAGTTTACTGACATAAGACTGTCGTAGGACAGAACACCTAATGAATCAATGAATGAATATATATATACATATATATGTGTATACATACATACATACACACACACATCTATATACACATATGTATATATGAATACATATCTATATTTACACATATATAGTCTACATATATTAATGCATATTCTGTTGACCTCAGCGATCTTGGGGGAAAGTGCTCGCCTCAGGACCCGATGTTCGTGGGTTCAAACCTAGCCAAGTATATGGATTTTTCTTGAGTGATAAAAATCCTCAGCACCACTTTTTTTGGAGGGTAGAAGTAAAGCCGTCGGTCCTCTGTCCATTGTAGCATGTAAAAGAACCCTGGAAGGTGTGTGGAAATACCGTTCCAGCAAAATTGGTTGACCTTTTCGATATTGCTCATAGAAATTTAGTGTGGAAGGCATTGGGGAACTACCACCAACCCAAACTCTCTGAATTCCCTTAGTAAATGGGATTCCTACCAGATAGTGCAGGCAGAAATAATCAGCATGGTGGCTATGGCTGGTTAGAAATCACATCAAACCAACTTTTGTGTAATTGACCTAATCAGTAGATACATATTGTGTATATATATATATATATATATATATATATGATATACATACATATATATGTATATATACTCTTGACAGCCGGGTTATTAACGACTTAATCTGAGGTGTAGCTATTGGGATGATAATATAAAGTAAGTGCATCCACCTTGCAAGTGTGCAGAGGAAAGGAGAACCACAGTGATAAATCACTTGGGGTAAGCCACCCCTAGTGGGCCCGGCAGAGATTTGAGCCCTCACCCACTTATCTTCCCCCGTAACAGGCAAAACAGTATATTTAAAGTCAGACCCCTAAGACTGTGCAACCATCGGTGTGGGTGGAAACAATTATAACATATATTTAAACTACAGATCACCTACTTGACAAAGACTGTCAAAATGTCATGAGACCCATCCTCAAATCCCTTGAAATAACGCCGAGCTATGGAATTAGCCCGTTTACCCCCAAACGTGTGTTTAAAAGTAAAATTAATTTGACTTGTTAAAATGCAAACTTATGTGCACAATTATTAGTGAATTATTTTTCAATCAACTGAAAATAGCCCGCCTCTGGGGCTGCATGATCTAACAAGCTACTTTCGCAGTAAACTAGACTTTATGACGGGGAGATCGAGGTTCGAATATTTGTCGGGTGAACTGAGAGTGGTTTTTACAAAATTGTTTTCACTCTCCCTCCACACAAATGTGGGTACACTTCCTATAAATATAACCTTCCTAAGCCCAGAAAAACGATTAACGTAATTAGTACATAGGAGTTTAACTCAAATGGGTAGTAAGACGTAGTGCTAAAAAAAAACCTGAAAATATTGACGTCACATACTAACTGATCCTTACCGTCACGTTGCATCGGGTTGATCTTAAGTCCCCCATACACTTTCAGAATTGTTGCCAGTCTTTGATTAAAATGAACGTGTAATCATTAGTGTGTTTGGGACAATCACAACAAAACTAGCTATCCTTAACGGGTAATCCCGAACCCAACTATACCTAACTTGATTTTCTTCCGTTTTAATTGTCATGATTAACAACCAATCCATTTGACACGGATGTTATATTTTTACCCTTAATTTTCCCTATACAATCTGAACAATTTATTTTTTTCCCTCAATTGTATATTTACGATAGAAGTAGTGCCCCGTAAACTTCCCGCAGCAAAACTTTCAAGAACTAAAAATTAATACAACCTTGTTTGAGAAATCGAAGGTAGTATGCTGTCATGGGCCTTACAAAAATTGGAAACCTTATTTAGAGGTAAAGAGTTTAAAATAAAAAAAAACTCTGGTCCTAGAATTAAACTAATTTTTCTTTATAGCATTGCGTCTTACTACCCGTTTGGGTTATACGCCTAAATACTAATAACATTAATGTATTAGGGATTAGTAGGATTAATTCGGAGGAAGTGCACCCTATTTGCATAGAGGGGAGTGGAAAACAATTGAGGAAAACCATCCTTATTGAACCCGACTGGGATCGAACCCTGATCTCTTCATCTACGGCAATTTAGTCGAACACGAGAGTAGCGCGTTACACCATGTGGTTACCGAAACAAATAAACTAAATTATTGAATTAAATATGTTTCTATTTATAGAGTATAAATGGGTACCTGTCATTTTGCCTAAAGTGTAGGTCAAATGACTTTAGGCCAAACGACTCTAGGGCTAGAGCTCTGCGAGTACTCGTATTCCGAGCTTCGAGCCGAGCTCATCGCTTAAGCTCGAAATCGAAATAGAAAATTTTGTAGGCTCGTCATTTTCGAGCTTCCACTTGATGTACTTAATGATCTATTTTTAAAACGCAATAGTAAGCATAGTCTATTTAATTGAGATATCAGCATTTCAACTTATAAATCATTCGGTTACTTAACAAATTGTTAAAAATTAATTTCAATTTTCACATTAATAGAACTTTAAAACAACTTTCGGCCGGTAAATTTATTCAATATTTTCGTTCATTTTGAATCATACTTGATTGAAGTTGCTTACTTGTATTGCCATGACAAAGCAATGAAAATAAAAATAGCTAAGAAGACTACTAAATAAATGAATGATTCTTTTTTACTATCATATATACTATTTATATTGGTTTCAGAAACCATAGGCTATTATAGTGAAAGTTCGATAAATATAACGAATAAGTTATCTTAAAACTGTATTACATTTGTTTGAATGACATACTTTGTGTATAAGTCTTACGTTCAAATGATAATTTAGGTTATACGCTTATAGGAAGTACGGTATCCACTAAACCCTAAATTTAGTAATAATCCCAATCTCTAAGACTTTATTTCGTACCACAATACTATCATATATATATTTTGGTAGGATAAACGACCATTTAGAATGGAAGTAAAAATTTCCTTCTGGAAGGTCTTTTATCCTAACTAAACACAACTGTAGGGTAGGATTCTGGCACGAAATCTCTTATTTTGTCCAAGACTTTTCCCTCTCTTACATACTCTTCCACTCACACACATTATTAAACAATCTTTCACACATTATATTTATCACACTTGCTCTTAAACTCTCTTTAAACTCACTCTCTTTCTCTCAAACTCTTTCTCTCTCTCAAAACTTTCTCTCACACGCTCTCACATTTTCCCTCTCTCTCAAACACCCTCTTTGTCTCAAATTATTTCTCAAAGTCTCTTTCTCAAAATCACTCTTTCCCTCAAACACTTTCTCTCTCAAATTCTCTCTCTAGAACATTATTTAAATCAAACTATCTCGCTATATCTCAAACTCTCTTTCAATATCTCTTTCTATTAAACTCTTGGTCTCAATCTTTCTCTTTAACTCTCCTTCACTAAACTTTCTCTAACATTTTCTCTCTCTCTAACTTTTTTCTCTCAAAGTCTCTCTTACACGCTCTCATATTTTCTTTCTCTTTCACACAATACCTCTCACAGTCTCTTTCCCAAAATTTCACTCACACTCTCACACACTCTCTTACACACATTCCCTCACATATTCTATCAGGCACTCTCCCTCACATACTCTCTCTCACACATACATTCTCTCACTTTCTCTCTCTTTCTCTCCCCTACACACTCTCACTTATAATAATAATAGTTAATGATCTAGTCAAACCCATAATTTAAGTTTATATATATTGCCATTATGATATTGATGTTTAATTGGGAAAATTTATTTCATACGTCGCTATTGTATACATTTAATAATACAATAGGCCTAGCTAAAATAATATTTTAAGGTAGAGTTAACAGTGCTTTAATCCAGTAGCTTTAGGCAAAAATCGGGCGTCACTTCAGAAAAATGTCAAGTGATTGAGCTGAATGTTGGTTTCCACTTTCACTTTGCCTTTCTAAATTAGTTGTAAAAAGTCCCCATCATTCGATTGTACGCATACAATTTTACCGCGCGTAGAAGGTGCTGGAAATGGTGTTCTGTATTTTTTTTCGCTAATATCTTCGTTCCTATTAATTTTATAACCATTAGAAATACTAATAAAGAAATATGATCGGAAATTTATATACAAAAAAGGTGGTTTAGTGTTTTGTAAGCTACTGATCTATGGTTTTTGTTTGTAGAATTAAGATTATAGGTTTGTTGGGGTAAAGCTGTATTATTATTATTATTATTATTATTATTATTATTATTATTATTACTATCATCACCACGTCTTACCACCGGTTCGGGCTATACGCACTTACACTAATGTGCAATGTTAGGGTGATTGTGAGATGAAATGGAGGACCTACAGTTTAACGTGGGATCCGAACCACATATTCACAAATTGGGAGGTAAAGCTGTATGTAGGAGACATATCAATGTTTTAGAAATATTGTAACTATCTCGTATCAGTTGTGCTATCTATATTCAGATGATACAACTAACAGTACTTTTTACTTTCCGAAGATACCCGAAGGTTTTCAATTTACATTTTAGGCCAAATGACTCTAGGTCCAATGACTTAAGGCCCAATGACTTTTGCGAAAGAAATCTTTAGGCCAAATGACTTTAGGCCAAATGACTTTTGGTTTAATTTTTAGGCAAAATGACGTTAGACCAATTGATTTTAGTTCAACGCCGCGTCCCCTTATAAATAACATCTACAACCTTTTCATTTTTGAAAATTCGATTGTACGCATACAATTTTACCGCGCGTAGAAGGTGCTGGAAATGGTGTTCTGTATTTTTTTTCGCTAATATCTTCGTTCCTATTAATTTTATAACCATTAGAAATACTAATAAAGAAATATGATCGGAAATTTATATACAAAAAAGGTGGTTTAGTGTTTTGTAAGCTACTGATCTATGGTTTTTGTTTGTAGAATTAAGATTATAGGTTTGTTGGGGTAAAGCTGTATTATTATTATTATTATTATTATTATTATTATTATTATTATTACTATCATCACCACGTCTTACCACCGGTTCGGGCTATACGCACTTACACTAATGTGCAATGTTAGGGTGATTGTGAGATGAAATGGAGGACCTACAGTTTAACGTGGGATCCGAACCACATATTCACAAATTGGGAGGTAAAGCTGTATGTAGGAGACATATCAATGTTTTAGAAATATTGTAACTATCTCGTATCAGTTGTGCTATCTATATTCAGATGATACAACTAACAGTACTTTTTACTTTCCGAAGATACCCGAAGGTTTTCAATTTACATTTTAGGCCAAATGACTCTAGGTCCAATGACTTAAGGCCCAATGACTTTTGCGAAAGAAATCTTTAGGCCAAATGACTTTAGGCCAAATGACTTTTGGTTTAATTTTTAGGCAAAATGACGTTAGACCAATTGATTTTAGTTCAACGCCGCGTCCCCTTATAAATAACATCTACAACCTTTTCATTTTTGAAAAAGTTATTCAATTCAATATTAAAAAAACAATCCCATGTCACGGGCGTTTCTAATGTTTTGTCACGGGTTCTAGGAATGACCTAACAATTTATTTTTTCTTGTTACACTAGAATTGTGATTGATTTGAGATACCAAACCTCCTTTATGATGTACAATCATTGTTAACAAGACATTATCTCAATTTAAGTTTGAGAATTAAGAAAATAATAGAATTTACAAAAATTACTTCCATTGATATAATTATAGAAAATTCAACTATTTAAACCAAATATAAATTACCAAGTAGTAATATGCAAGATATTATAAATAACGTTGCCAGGTAACAGGTTCAAAATAAAAAAATCAACTAAACAAAAAAAGGAAGTAATCATCTGAACACCAAATAAAAATGGGAAAAATAAAAAACTCATTGGATCCATAAATTTTTTTTTCAACATTCCTGCTTTTCATAGATTGGCTTTTAACCAAAAGATCGATAATCCTGAGAGTGTTTGTCCACTGGACCGGGACAGTTTTTCCCGTATCACGTACGTGAGTAGGGACCAAACCGGTGTCTTCACAATCACGTACGGTATAATAATGATATTTTTTTATTCTATCAGGAGTGCATATTTATATTCACTAAACATGGTCCAGCTAGCACAATATGCTTATCAGCTAGTGCCTTACCATAAATGTACATACAAGTAATAATATGAATATATAATAAATACAATTAATTCCTTTATATCTATTCTTATAACATAACATAATTCTAATACTTAATTTAGTTCCTTAAATATATTACATTCCGTTTTATTTAATATTCAAAAACCAATCTCAAGTCCATTTCATAGCTTATTAATGATAGTGATAATAATACAACTAATAATAATAGTAATTTACGTATCTCCATAAGTCAATTTTTAAAAAATAAATGTAATTTAAAAAAATATGTTCCTTGTTCAAATTATTGTTTAAAATATCATTTTTAATAAAAAAATTCTAAGCTATCCAGTAAATAGCCAAATACACGATATTCTTAAAAAGATAGACGTCAAATTAGAAACATAAATTTGGGAGTAATCATAGAAGCTTAATCATAAGAATTGCTTTAAAAAGTTTAAATTCAATAATTCATATATTTTTATGGCTGGATTTACAAAAACCAAATTGATTTTGTTGAAACTAACAACCTTTATTTCAATAGAAGAAGAATTTACAAAGAATAACTACCATCAGAGTTATGGATGGTAGTAAAACACGTTTTGTTAAGACTTTTGTGAGAGTTCCACCTTAAAATGGGATTAAACATGCCTGCTTGCTAGGAGCAGACTAGACTAGAGCAGACTAGAATTGTTGTGGAAGTGTTTGGGCAAATTCTATTCGTGATGCCTGTTAGGTTATCACGAACGGGAAACTGTACGGGTATCACGAAAGGGAAAGACTGCCGACTTTCCCAAGAGTGTAGGTGCTTTGTCGGGAAACAAAAATATCACGACGTTAAATCTGCCGAGTAATCACGTACGGTTAAAATCGCCAACAATCTCGAAAGTGTATAGGGGTCTTTAGTTTTTACCCCTTTCCCACGTGACTTGATGGATCACTGACTAAGTGCTTTCCCAGCTGTCATAGTTAATCAAATGAAAACCTACTTAAAAATAAATTAAAAGCATCAAGTCAATATTTGTTAGTAAATATTGATCTGAACCCGGACGCAGGGGAATTAAGCACTGGTGCTTGGAATCTAAAAGCTCAAAATATGAATATCAATGTATATTTATACCAGTAGAGTCAGCTCAGCGTAGACGTGCTTGACCAAAAACCGTGAGGCCTGGACTTTAATTAAAGATGAGTATACTGAGGCTAATTTTGTTCATTACAGTAAAGTTTACCGATCCACTATCCATGCTAATTCTTTTCCATGTCTTTAAAATTCAACTCCTTCGTCCTGTTCCTTACATTAGATTATGTAATTTGCTGATAGTTATTGATATTTCTCTCAAGTACTGGTAAACAAATGATATAATATTCAAAAGTATTTGTCAAAAAAAAAGAGGATAAATTAAATTTTATAAAAACTACCCATAATGCACCCAGCTGGAAGTGAATCATGATCTCTCTAGTCAGGGCTTGCTACAATATATTTGCAACATACCCTGTCATTTGCACTACTACTACTACTACTAACACAAGTAATGCCAACTTAGGGGAAGAAAATCATTTCACATCTTTGCCTACCTTGGCAAAGCTCCACGTAACGCCATTGTTTTGGATGCAATATGTAAAATGAAGGTTAAATTTTTGAGGAGACGGTGGTAAATGAAATTCACTTCCGGGAGGCTCATTCTTAATATGAAAATATTGAGGTTCGTTCACGAAACTATTTTTTTCCTCCACTTTTATTAAAATCAGTTGTCTGTCATCTCAGTTATTTTCTTAAATTTATTGTACCGGTCCCGGGTTCGATTCTCGTGTCCAGGTGTCATTTTTCAATTTTCAGAATATGATATCTAGTGGAGTAATTTCCCACTAATAAGCATAAATAATAGCTCTGGCAATTAACTCTTATTGTACTTGTGATGCCGATTTCTAAAGTTATTAAAACATAAACTATCTTGAAAATAAATACTACAAATAACATAAAATTCTAATTGTTTAATAATTAATTTTATTTCTTATCTAAAATATTATATAGTGTGTTTTACCCCAATATTATTTATTGCTTAGTTTAATTAGTAGTGATAAGAAAGGTAATTTTCTAGGAAGTGCATTTATATAGGCGTGGGGAGAGACTGGGAAAACCACATTGATAAATCGAATGTGGAAATGTGGAAATTCTTCACATTAATTTAGCCTGTCTGTTATGAGTCTTATGCCTTATCTCACGTGAGCACTAGTATGAGGATTATTTTTCATCGTAGAGAATAGACTATAGATGAACATAATATATTAGATTTTGAACCTTTGAGTTAAAATTTGATCTTCATCACTGTTTTCAGCATGAGGCCGGGACACTTTAGTAAAATTCTTCCATATTCTTTACTACCACCATTCTTCCTCCTCTAGTTTCTCTCATTCTTCTCCTCCTCTCTATTACACTCATAATCTTAAATAATAATACCATCTACATACAAATAATAACAGTACTCAAACAAATATAAAATATGTACACAAACCACTATTTTAAGATCTATAAATAAAATTTCTTTCTTTCTATGAATCGATTTTACAACTAAATAATTGTTAATGGTTCTATGATGAATATTTATTTTGTACTAGTTAGGCGTTTAGTAATAACGGAGATACAATTAATTTTGGATGAAAAATATATATATTTTTTTGGAGCGATATATGAAGTGACGCTACAAATTTTACCCCAGTAACATTACGTTTCAACAAAGTTCTTCTAAGCTCTCTACAGTATTATCATACACGACCAACTATGTGTTAATCTGCCTCAATAAAATAATCTCAACTTATCAAATTTATATTAAAACTTATGTATTATAAATTTATATATAGTCTAAAAGTACAGATTTAGATCTCTCTCTCTCTCCCTCTCTCTCTCTCTCTATATATATATATACATGCAATTTCAATTAGATTGAACATTATCACATTCATTACACCCACGAGACTAAATACAGGTGTTGAATCCTATCTCCACAGGGGAACATTTTTCTACTATGTGATTTTCCACACTCTTTCCAGGCTAATAAATATGAAACCCACATCAGTGTTTGAATGGTCTAAGCGGCGTCACTCTCCCAATAATCTGGATTGCCGTTGACGGGGGAGATCGGGTTTCAAATCTTGGTCGGGTGTTCCGAAGCTACGTTTTTTTACTAAATTGTTTTACACTCTATTTACATGCAAATACGGGTATATTTCATATAAATTCTACCTTAACCACCATTATTCCACTAAGGTAAAGCGTGCGGTTAACTCGAATGGGCATTAATACATGATGCACATAACATACTATTTCAGTTCCTTTAACCCCCCCCACCCCCTATCCTTATTTTATCATATTTTTATATTGTTAACTACCAGTACTGGGTCAGGCTTGTTTCTGACTCGGCAGGCCTCTGTTTGATTCCGTAGCAGGTACAGTACATATAACATTCTCTCTCAAAGTAAATGGTGGTGCATCTAGCTAAATTTAGCTTTATTTAACCTCTTTATTTAGATTGAACAGTTTAGGAAGCTACCCTGATGGCTAAAACACTCCCACCAGTGCTTACAAAACAAAACAAATATAATTGTAGTGGACATATTTTATTATAAAAGTAATGTATAGTTTGTATGAATTGTTTATGAGAAACTGCAGTATTAGAGTGTTTTTTTAAAAGTGATATAACCTGTTGGCCTCAGGATTTGAACACTATGTAACTCTTACTCGAAGCATTGCCTAACCCCTTTGGAGGATCCTTATTGATTCGACTCTCAGTGAGATAAAAATTCCTCTCAGTATCCACGTGTTGAGAATTTCTGCGAGCTATAGAACAAATCCCGTTTCAAGATAAATGTGGTCACTGGTGGTAATGGCCCTCAGCTTGTGAAAAGTGTTTCCCTATAATACCCTCAAAAATATAGTTAATTAAATAACCTTACCTACTAATTTATCTACTAACCAACCACACCTTACTACCCATCCAAGCTATCCGCATTTAATTGCGCTAATGGGGAAAGTAAAATTCAGAGGAAATATTCCCCCATTTGCGTCGAAGGAGAGTGAGAACCCATCTAAAAAATAAAAACAGGCAGTACACCCCGCCGGTATTAGAGCTCCAAAACATTCCTAACAAACTAGACTAGACGAGATTGACGTTTAGTCGGCGTGGCCACCAATACGGGTGACTAATTAATGAGTCCAAAGTTTTCCTCAGTGTTTGTTCTGTGGCTGTTTTTGACTTCCTTCGCACACCTTCATTGTTCCGAGAGATTTCTTTATTAATTGATTAGGGTCCCAACAATAGTTAATTATCCCTCCCTTGAAAAGGTTTAGAGGGGAAAAGAAACTGTAAATATTTAAGCGAACTGGCTTCTTCTCAGGATTAATAATACATAGAATACAGAATTCGTTACCTTAAGGTAGGTGCACACTATTGATTACCACATCGTCTCTAAAAAATTACCGATTTGAGTTTTTGCTCATTTTCAAACAAATTAATGTAGAGATAATCGAATTTGATGCGATATGGACAAGTGTGTACCAACATAAAATAAATGGTACGGTGCACCGGATATACGTTCTCGTTAAGCTACTTAAAATGGAGACATCTCCTTAAAACTCGTAAGCTATGTTAAAGAAAATAATAATATACCTTTTTGCAGAGACACAACGGAAAAAAATCACATTCTAAAAAGAGCATAAATGAAATAATATAGAGTGTTACAGTAACATTTAAAAAAAAAGGAGCATCTCTGTCCACCAAAGAGTATAAAGACCTCAATTATATGTATATTCATATAGCTTGGAAGTTATTGGCTTTATAAAAATATGTTTCAAATACAATCATTTTACTTTGAATAGTTATACAACTTTTCAATGCTAAGTTATTTCATATTTCAAAGTAATTAAAATATTAGGGGGAATCTTAAGAAAAGCCCAGATATCAAGTTTTAGCCTGATGGGTAAAATGGTTTCGTTTCTAGGTCGAGATACAGAAACAAAACACAGACAGACGGCGGCTCAAAAACCACTTTTTCGTTTTTAGGGGGTCATGAAACGTCATTCATCTATCAACATATCGATCTAGATTTTTTTTAACGATCACAATAATTCTTTATCCAAGAGTTTGAGATAAAGTAAAAATGTGTATCGAGTTAATACGACGTGATACGGACCGGTATGCACCAACATAACAAAATACGTACCAAGCCAATACGATGTGATACGGACGGGTGTGCACCAACATAACAAAATATGTACCAAGCCGATACGATGTGATACGGACGAGCCCAACATAAAACATACTTACCGAGACAATACACCACAATACGGATAAGTGAGTACCAACCTTAACATCCCCACACCATTATTGTTCATAGAGAACAATTGTTCTAGAGAACAATTTTTTATTTCCGAGATGGTTTTGAAAAATAAAACTCCCTTAACTATTCCTCGAGAGAGAACTTCCAGTAATTTTAAAGGAACATCTGTTAGAAAACAAACCAAATATTTTGACCCAACTGATTAGTTACACATAAGAGGTTTTGAACCAAAACCTCAGATCATTTGGTGGTGCTTGTGTCTACTGTACTAAGAGTTCTAAGTTCGATTCCTGGAATGGATGGATTAAATTAGGCATTGACGGCCAGGGAAATGAATCTTGTGTCCCTTCTAGTGATAAGCTAATTTATAATTCACAAATTTATCTAATCTGCTGTCTAAAAAGTTTACCTTTATAACCCTAGTAAAATAAATTATGTTTAATGTAATATTTTCTTTAAAAAATATTAATTAGGGCCCACTAGCTACAAGTTCCCGGCATTGCCCCGGGGAATTTAGAAGTTTTGTGAAATATCTTTTGATTTGGGTGACTATTATTATATTATTCCTACAATAATGACCAAAAAATCTACCTGCATCGGTAGTCCCATGGTTTAAGTCATTACTCTTGCAATAAACTAGATTGCTTTTATTTTTATCACGGCGTCTTATTACCTGCTCAGGTTATACGAATATATTATAACTACTCTAAGGTAGGTAGGGATGAAGAAGGAAGCATTTTAGAGGTAATACATCCTCGTTTGCATGGAAGAAGAGAGGGGAAGTATTTAGGAAATAAAAAACTCTCATGAGACTCAACCGGTAGCCGACCCCCAATTTCTAGTCACCAGCACGCCAGTCTAACATTAGAGTTACGCCTTAGACCGACTAGATTGTTGAGATGATAATGGGTAAATTTGGGTTCGGGAATATTATGGGTAGTAGTTTTTAAATAGTTTACCACTCACTCCTATTAAAATGTAGGTGTATTACATTTAGATCACATCCTCTTTATTCCTACCCTATTAGTGTAAATATGCGGATACAACTAACAGGCAAAAAAGACGTGGTGCACCATTTACAAAAAAAGACTTTATTGACAAAGTTTGGAGACATATTAAATATATCAACACGTGCACAGAATGATTGTTTGTTACAAGAATGACACGTATTCACTAGAAAGCATGTAAACACAATTTACATCTCCATCGCTCCCCCTTCCCAACATTAATGGATGTGACGATGTTAATTTACTCACCGTTCTGAACGAGCAGCGTAGCGAGGCAAGCGACGCCGCCCACCACCATGCTGAAGCAGAGGGTCCAACGCCGCCCCCACCAGTCCATGGCAGGCCACAGAAACACGTAGGTGGGCAGCTCCACCGCTCCCGCCAGGAAGAAGTTGAGGAACTCGTCACCTCCCAGCACGGGCGCGTAGTAGGAGAGTCCCACATACACACTCGTGTTAGTGAACCTGTCACGACAGAGGAACATGGACATGATTAGTTAATGAACCTAACAGTAGACAGAGAAACATTAGCAGTTTATGAACATTGAAGTAGACAGATAAATATGAGCAGTTAGTGAACCTGATACTAGATAGAGAAACATTAGCAGTTTATGAACATTGAAGTAGACAGATAAATATGAGCAGTTAATGAACCTCACACTAGATAGAGAAACATTAGCAGTTTATGAACATTGAAGTAGACAGATAAATATGAGCAGTTTGTGAACCTGACACTAGATAGAGAAACATTAGCTGTTTATGAACATGATAGTAGTAAGATAAATATGAGCAATTTGTGAACCTGACACTAGATAGAGAAACATTAGCAGTTTATGAACATTGAAGTAGACAGATAAATATGAGCAGTTAGTGAACCTGATACTAAATAGAGAAACATTAGCAGTTTATGAACATTGAAGTAGACAGATAAATATGAGCAGTTAATGAATCTGACACTAGATAGAGAAACATTAGCAGTTTATGAACATTGAAGTAGACAGATAAATATGAGCAGTTAATGAACCTGGCACTAGATAGAGAAACATTAGCAGTTTATGAACATGATAGTAGTAAGATAAATATGAGCAGTTTGTGAACCTGGCCCTAGATAGAGAAACATTAGCAGTTTATGAACATTGAAGTAAACAGATAAACATGAGCAGGTTGTGAACCTCTAGGTGGACAGATAAATACGAGCAGAGGTACTTGAGCAGGTAGGAAACCTGGTAGTAGTTGACAATGCAATTGAAAAGCTAACATATCAAGGAATTTAAAAGAGTTTGGGTTTATAAATTTCGGCTGGGTGTACCAGAATTTTGGCTTCTCTCATGTGATTTTCTCTGCCGGTCTCCACATTTAGAGGGTACATTTCCTCTTATATACCCTCTTAGCTTAGATTGAGTTATTACTGTATATTGTGTTAAATGAACACACATACTACTAGAAAAAAAAGGTCCGAACTTACCAGATGAAGGTGATAATAAGGGTCTTTCGGCGCAGGTTGGGCGTCCTGAACAGATCCAGGACCCCGTATTGACGACTTTTCTCCTTCTCCACGGCCTTCTGTTGCACGTAGCGCTCCACCTGGTACTTCCTCTGGAACACAAGGAGAGACAGAGATAGAAGCACATCAATGGATACTGACAGGTCAATTTTCGAAAACTGATCGGGTGTAATTGGGATATTTAAATAAAACCCCACAATTAGGTTTTATTACCTTATTTGAAAGATTATGACAGGAGTAATATTTTAAATTAATCTTCCTCATCCTATTTTACTAGATTTAAATCACTAAACAATAACCCCACTGACCCACGTTAGTGGCTGAATAGTCTAAGGCATCATTCTAGTGCTAGACTGGCCTGATGATGATGGGAATATCGGGTTTCGAATCCTGGTCGGGTCTACTAAGGGTGGTTTTCCCCTAAATGGTTTTCCACTCGCCTTCCATGCAAATGCGGGTAGATTACCTTTTAAAATTTAGATGCTTCCTTGCTTATCCCTACCCCATTAGAGTATTGATAATATACACGCCTTACTACTGCGTGGAGGCATAGTGTGAAACCATTTAGGAAAAAACTATCCAGTTCACACACCCTAGATTATAGATTTAAATATATGCTTATTATGTTTTATACGGTGCCCCAAGAAACTCCCAATTGAATGATATACATTACTTATTTAAAGATAAGTTGTAATGTGTGGTATTATTAAACTACGAACCTTAGTAAATGCAAAATTGTCAGACACGTTTCTAAGTATTTTACATCAGCGAGGTTACTACAGAGGAACTTCTCATCAATCAATGACAGAGTGGAATTAATTACCGAGTGCACAAGTGCCGGATGCTATTGTGATGCAAGGTTAAAAGAGGTATTCTAGAAGCAGACAGATGACTGTATCTAGCCGCTATCAGCCAAACTTTACCTCCGTATGCTGACGTCCTGATAAGGGCCAAAGTAATATACAGTAGTTGATAGTATACTAGTTGATTGATGAGCTAAACCACAGCAACAAGGGCTCATTGATCAAAGGGTCGTCAATTTTCCACCTGCTTTGGTCTGAGTACTCAATCTTCATTTTCATTGCGCCCGCCGCATAGAGAAAGAAGAATTAAAAAAATAATCTCATTGTATTAAGTATTATTTACTATACATTGTAATAAGATAATATTAGTGTGAACTTTCTGGGGGTATGAGATTTTTAATTATAAGTTAATGAACTTAAATTAACTCTTGTTTTCTTTAGTACTGACAGAGTATTTGTAGTAGAAAGATATACAACCCTACAGTCAGTTGAAAAGAAGACCCCACTAATGGTAATAATAAGAAAGGGGAAGTAATAATAAAAAACACACAAGTTTACACGTAAATAGAAGCGTTTTTAAATAGAAAAAGTAGAGAAAATAAATAACTAATAGGTGCTCATTAAAAAGTTGTGAACAAGAAATAAATATATAAAGAAGGTTTGGAAAAATAACTAAAAGAGTATAAAGAAAGCGTTGTATGCAAAGTGATGTGGGAAGGATCTGTAATTAACGAAAGAGATAAAGAGAGCCTGAGTGCTATAGTGGAGTTGTTAAGCATAACAATCTTTCACTTTTTGAAAAAAAGCAACTTAAAATAGTTTTTTGCGACTATCTCATAAACCGTTCATCATATCAAAGTGTTTGTTTTAACAAAATATAAATAGGAGAAAATTGTCTACAAAACATGATCATATAGTTTTATTTGTAATTTGAACTGTTCTCGTAAAATATCTCAGTGAAACGGTTGGGGTATAGTTACCCTTTGTGGAGTTTCCCTTCAAATTATTTTTCTACCGCACCCAGGTTACGTTAAGTTTGGTGTTACTAGGTTTAGGGATTATTTCCATATCATTTCTAGGCTACGTTAGGTTTGGAGTTTATTTTCATATTTTCCCATTATATTGCAGTTATATAGGGGGGTGACGTAACACAATCCCACCCGGGCACAAAATTCATTTCAGGCCACCCCTGGGTATGAATATGTTACAAGTCTATCAAAAGTTTGTACAAAAAAAGTAGGCTGGGAGAAAGATTAAAATGACAACAACAACAAAAAGTTAAGAAAAGGTAGGCTAGTCACAAATTAAGATCTCCAAAGTAACAGAAGTATTAAAAATTTTCAGGAACCATAGCAAAAACTCACCCTTCTCATCCCTTGTCTTTACGATACTACATATTGTAAATTGAAGATAGCGAAAACAATCACAAAATAAAAGGGAGAAACATAGAGGTATAGATAAAGATAGGCAGGATAGCACAGTAGAATAAATGTGTAAAGAACTAAACAGAACCATAGATAATTATTGTTATGTTAACACAAGTACAATTAATGTGTAAGGAACTAACCCGTGTAGCAAATATTGTCAGTGCTGTATTGATATAAGGAGGTTATAGATAATAGTAAGACCATCTTAAGAAGGCGAAGGAAGATCGATAGTAAAAGAGAGTTAAACAAAACGGCAGTCTATTTTGACAAAAATAAAGAGAGCGTGGAAGTATATACATTACAGAAGACAAGGGTGAGTGACAGATAAGGAAGAACAAAAGTTTGAAGGCTCTTCATTCCAGAGGACCGCCAAATGACGGTGTGGAATTGATGACGCGGGTTCTGTGCGTCACTATTATCCGCAACAGGTCGCTCGTAACAAAGGAGGCTGACGCCAACAGCACGCTACACCCACGACAAGTCGACGGAAGCTGTTAAAACATCTTCCGACTTGCCGTGGGCTTACGAAACAGGGGCTCCCAAAGTGAACAAACCAGAGGCATTTCGTCTTTGGGAGGGATTTGGAAGTATTAGACGTCTATCAGACGGTCGGGTTGTGACGGACAAACTTATCTGAAATTGCAAATAAACTGCATTTTCCCAGGCTTATTTATTTAATTAGTAAATTTAACACACAGGCTATTCAAGCAATATAATAAAACCAAATTGAGTCCAGGCTAAATGAATAACGCTATCAAAATACAGTTACATTAATGGTGCTACATGGAAGAGCACTGAAATACGTTTACACGTTTAGAAATCTCAGAGTTTTTTTTAAAGTGGGTTGATAATTTTTAATATTGTTTTCACCAAAATGTAGGTGAAAGTTCCGACCAGTTAAAATTTTTAATTTTAAGATAAAAGTCTTTTGAAAAAATGTGTGATAACTCACATAAAACCCTGCAATCCCGTATTTGCTTAACATTTTCTTGTGTGACTCTCAAAACACGATTTTATTTGATAGAGGAAGGCTATATCTTCTAAGCCCTTGCTTTAATCTCAAAACCACACATTTTTGCGTAAAGAGTGGCTAATTTTTTTAAACTTTAACTCAAAGCTTAAAATTTTTAACTGGTCAGAAGAAACATGCAGATAATTTTCGTCTACATTTTGTTGTAAATGATAATAAATAAATGGTACGGAACTCCGCAAGGACTTTCTCGTTCTATTGTTTAAAAATGGAGATATTTACTCAAAACTCGTAATATCTGTGAAATGAAATAATATACACTAGCAAACCCAAGCATAAATTGCACTATACTTATGTAAAACATTTTTTGAGTCCCGGTTTTAAATTTTCTAATTTTATTTTTAAAGAATTAATGTCCTCATTTGTATGTTTGGAACTATTAAAAAGATCGATATTGGGTCTATAAGGGTCAACCCTTTGTATTAAAATTTTGACCTCCGGTTAAAATTTTCGAAATTTTATTAGCTGTTGCACATTTTCAGGTCATTGCATTGATATTAAATTCCTCATTTATACATTTTGACCAATAAAAAAATGTAAATATTGACTATTTACTCTAAAATGAAATAGATCATTGCTGTACAAACATTTCTACTAACAGGTTTAATGAAAAATAACATAAACTTTTGAGAGACTTACTTAGGCTATATTTAATTACTTTATGGCATTGGAGAATTATTGCGTTAAAACTTAAGTAGTATTTCTTTACAACTAAAGCTCAAAAAATTGTATTAACATATTTGCCAATCTCTCAGAAACTGTTGGTTTTATAAAAATATATTTCATATAAAAGCTTTTTTTAATAGTACTACAATTTTGCAATGATAAGTTATTTAGTATCTCAAATAGTTCCAGAGATACGGACATTTCCGCTTCTGTAAAGTACCATAAAATTTATTTTCATGGGAAAATGAAAAATACAGTTTATTTATAAACTTGATAAACGCCTAGATACGAATTTTAATCAAAATCGTTAAAGCTGATTTTGAGAAAATCGATTTTTTCTCTTTTCGCCCTTTGCTATAATACTTTTAATTTTAAGTTTAAACATATACACATACAGATGGAATTATAAATATCACTTTTGAGAGTTAGGGGGGGCTCACGAGACGTCGATATCCATCAACATTTCAGGTTGAATTTTTTACGGTCACAATACTTTAACTTTTGTGATCGAAAAGTTAAAAAATATAAATATTTGCGTATAGCTTGAAAGTTATTGGTTTTATAAAAATATGCTCCGAATAAAATATTTGTATTATAAATATATATACATATTTGTTATGCTAAGTAATTTCATATCTCAAATAGTTTCGGAGATATGATAAAAAATAATAATTTACTCATCAGACCGAAGTCCTTAAAATAATTTTACCGAAATATTGAGGGTAGCCATTTTGTTTGAAATATTTATAAATAATTATAAATGAAATTTAATCAAAATCATTAGAGCCGATTTTGAGAAAATTGATTTGTTCTCTTTTTGCCCTTCAGTAAACTACCCTTAATTTTAGGGTTGGATATCCAATTACAAAAACCCCTCAGGGCAACCCTATGAAAACTAGATACCAAGTTTTAGCCCGATCAGTGAAACAGTTTAGGCTCTAGTTGGAGGTACAGACAGACAGACAGACAGACAGACAGACAGACAGACAGACGGAAATTCAAAAACAACTTTTTCAGATTCGGGGGATCATGAAACGTCGAGATTCGTGAAAATCTCGAGTTCGATTTTTTTTGACGATCACAATAATTTGTCTACCTGTAAGATAGCAAGAAAGTAAATATATCAACTAACTTCTTAAGTAGCGGGAATTTTAAACGTCTGCAACGCGTCTCAGTTGCTCTACCATGTAGCACCCTTAAAGCAAATAAAATAGATTTACCATGAGTAGACATGCTAATAAATGAGTGATTAGGGTCATCATCATTATTATAGAAAGGGAGGTTTAACAGGGCAGAATATTGGCTGAGATGACCTGACTTTCAAAGTTAAATGAAAATAGCTAGAAACTTTGGCTTACTCTCACATGGCCGTTTAATTGTATTTAGTTTAGACTATTTCATCACGAATTATTTACATAATGTGTAGAAAAAAAAATTAAACTTAAAGTCAAAATTATTTTAAGAAACTTGTTCTGTAAGCACGCCCTTGTTTTAGTTAATCTAATTTCAAATAATATAAAACCAAACGGTTAGCATGAGCCTGATTTATTCTTTAAAATGCATCATGAGCTTATTGTTTAGATAAATGAATATTATAATACGCTACATTTGAGTAGCGTAAGAGTTGGATGAGTGATAGAGCTCTTTATTCCCATGCTGGGGTTTGATTCTGGGTTGGTTTACAACACGACGAGGTTTTATCTTTCTCATCCGGATCCTAAAGAGTGGATAGTTCGTTCTGATTTCCAGTGATTGCATTGTATCATACCAACAAAAATTATTCTTATTTAGTCACGGCTCTATCACTCTTTAAGCCCGCACAGGATATCCGTCTCGTCTTGTTTGGTCTGCCGGTGACTTAAGTGTCGTGTTTCGAATCTCCCTGGTATTTATTCCCTCACCTAAATGGGTTTTACACTTTACCTAAAGGCAAATATGGGTACACTTCTTAGAATTATACCTTTAGTACACCTATCCCTACTATTTCAAAATATTGTTACAATAGTTACAATAGTTCTTTACTTGAAGGCGTGAATTAATGTGATCTACGTAAATAATTTTTATCAAATAAAAAATCAGTAGTCTTCTTTCTATTCACAAAATATCTAATGAAATCTAGAATATAAAAAAATGTAGCAATTAAGTGAGAGAAAACTCACATCGGTGAGCTGATGGATTACTGATCTTGTCCTCGAATGGTTTCCAACTCTCCCTTTAAGCAAATGCGGGTAAATTCCCTTTATATCTGAACGAGGCCTCTGTAACTACTAAACAATGGGGATAGTGTTTGAAGGCGTGGTAGATAGGATCTTTGGACACCCCTAGCGAGCTTAATTAACTTACATGAGTGAAGAAACTCTCGTGTAGGCAGGAGAAGCATCTCTATAGTCTAGTCAGTGTCAACTACCCTTAGGGATCCAAGAAATGGAAAACTTAATGGCTAAAACTACTCACAAAGTTCAACGTCAGGATGATTATCCCCAAAAATCCCTCATAAACGTAAATCTAATTTAAATTTTGGATCTTGGCTTGTACTTTATTTCTAAACAAGCATCTCAGTAAATTGAGTTAACATCAAGATCCGGCCCTAAGGCAAGATAAAGTGGAAGTTGGGATCTACCTCAAATTGATGGAGAATTCTCCTCAATTATGAGTTATTTCTGAACCAGTTTTGGTCACTTTTTTACACCTTCATAATTGTAAAAAAAATATACTCTATCTTTAAATATATTTAAGTAAAGGTGTAGTTAGACATTTATTCATAAGTCTATTGCACAGACCAGTGGGCACACGTTGTAAATGGCTTAGGGTACCTTGTTTGATTTTCCGGTGACGGGGGGCGATGAGAGTCGAATCCAAGCTGGATTTACCGAGTGTTTTTTTACATACACGTACATAAGGGTACATTTCCTTTTAAACTATACCATCCTCCGCCCTACCTCGTCATTGTAAATAGGTGGGCAGCCCAGATGGGTGTAGTAAGTCGTAGAAATCGTTAAAAGAAAACAATCTACCTTGAGATGGACCATATAGTTCGCCGGTAGGGACTTGCCGTTGACTCTCGCCATTTTCTTGAGGATCTTCTCGGCCTCTTCGTACCTCCCTCGGGCCAACAGCCATCTTGGTGACTCGGGAAGAACCCTAAATAACAACAGAGATAGATATAGATATGGAAAAAAATAACTCCTGGAAAGGGTTTTGAACTCTGGTCTTAAGGTTTTTCCTAGTGCTCTACTGAAAACACAGGATCTCCTCCTTGTCAATGTGTGTCTTTAAATTAGAGTACATCTAGCGTAGGAATGGTGGTAATTGACAGCCAAGAGAAGATTTTTATTACAAACATTGGTTTTATTTTATTTATTTATCTGAGTTTTTAACGTGCAATTTCTGAACCGACTGATTATAACAGCACATAACCTATAAACTAATTTAAATCTAGAACACAACACCCAGCCCCCAGCCTGTAATTCATCATTATGAAAGGTTAAACCCACATTTCACCAATAACACATTTTTTGATCATGTCAGGAATCGAAACCGGGACCCTTAGCTATACATGCTACCAACTGAACTAAGGTGTCGGACTCAAACATTGGTTGAAAGTTACTAATGTTAACCTACGTGGAAATAATTGTTCCTTTCATCATAATACTTTATGATCAATCATACATATTAATAAACACTTCTAATAATACTTTCCTAAAGATTACTGTATAATTGGTTTTTTACTAACTAATTGAAAGAACAAATAATAATAATAACAAAACTATTATTGTTTTGTTTCGTGGTTGTCGCAACAAACAATCAATTAAATAGTATTATATTCACACGTGTAGCTTCTTATTCCTGGCCACCATAAATTATAAAATAAATGTAATTTTTACCTTAAAGAAAGAGCCATACAAAATGTTAATTTAAAAATGAAACGTTTTTATTTTGTAGAATACAAACACGGTTTGTATAATGCCATTAACATCCCTAATTTGGTCTTGTTTGCCATCTTAACTTATGAAGAAAAGACAGACTTTTAGAAGCTATCGTTTGTAAATAAAACACTTTAAAGTGAGCTACAAATGACGTTTTCACAAAAAAGAAACATCTAAACAGTTATTTTCATAATTTCGTGTTTCATTAGTGTAAAAAGCGTCTAAACGTAGTAAGACGCGGCGCTAAAAAAAAGTGTGAAAATGGTTCAAAGAAAAATATAAATATCAACAAATTGTTTTTTGTGAAAGTTTTGACTGCCATAAATGACAGCAGCTCAACATAATATTATGTTCTTAGAGATCATATGGTTTGGTGAATGGATACATGAGAATAAATCTGATACTTTTTTCAAGATGTCACCACCACTCCTACTCTGGATAGACTATATATATTCTTTTGTAAGAAAGTAAACACTTGTACAATTAATTGTACATAATGACCAGCGAATCTTGAAATGTCGAATTGATCATTAGGCTGAGAATATGGTCGTTTCAAGTATCATATTCGTACATTGAAAAATATCACCTGGACATGGGAATTAAACCCGAGGCCTTAGGCCATGTACAGGCGTCGTTTATTCAATTTACGAATATATATATATATATATTAAATAAGCTTGGCCATTAGAGCTGTCAGCGCACAAAGTCAGACGATCAGGGCTCAAATCCTTGTCCGGGTGTCATTTTTATATTTTTACACAATACCTTCATCAGAATTTCCTCCGGAAAGAAGTGCAGGTTTAAAATTATAGCAATGGTTTCTGACTGTGCTTATTTTAGTTATAGTTTGTCCCCCCTTAGAAGATTCTTATTTTTTTTTTACAAAAGTCTAGCTCAACAGGTAATTAAGTCTTTTTATATGATGTAATTTGGAGTTAGGCATTTTGGTGCAATGTATTTAGGTGTTAGGCCTTTTGGAGTTATATATTTTGGTGTTATTCTAATGTGATCGTATCGGCGCTTCCAAGCCGTATGTTTTGTTAAGCTTGTGTTTATTAAGTGTTTGGTTTTATTTTAGTGTATTTTTCCGCCGCGTCATACTATATTTTCGGGCTATAAGCATTTTAACTATGATAATGGGGAAAGAGCGGGTAACGTAAAATTTAGAGTTGCTCTACTCTATTTTGCGTAGAGGGAGAATGGGAAAACATTTAGGAAAAAATCACCTAGAGTAAACCCTTCTGGTATCTACGTCCTGACTTCTCCATAATCACAAACCAGACTAGATTGGTCTGACATCCATCCTGCATGTTCACCAATGCAGGTAATGGTGTTTTAACGATTGAAGTAACAATAAAATAAACATTAGTAGTACATCGAACAGTGCTTAAATTTTGAGAGCTCATCTAACGACCGATTAACCGTGGTACTAAATAACACGATTGCGCTCGAACCAGAAAACTTATCAAGCTATGGTTATCTGCATTCTTCATTTGACATTAGCGAAATTGGGATTTTGTTGTATTTTTTTTAAAAGATGGTAAAACTGTTTCACTGAACTCAATTTCACCTTTTTTTTTACGGTCGAGTACAAAAAAAGTACCACGATATGACACTTAGCTCGAGCTGTATTATTAATCTAAGTTTGGTAAGATGGGCTCTGAGGACGTTAATTAGTGGGTAGACTATTTGCTAAATTGAGGGTTTGAGGAGCAAGGCTCTCCAAACAAAGGAAACAATGGGTATCTGAGGGGTACCCCAGAACTTGTTTGAGCATTGAATATTTAAAGTGGATCTTTCTGTTAAAATTCAATTTCAAAACTCAAAATGGTGCTAACCATATTCTATTTCACTTCACCCTTCTCATTGAAGAACACGAGTGAAAGAGAAAGGTAAACATTGGCCAGCAAAGATAAATAACGGATTTTATTAAAAAATTAAAATTTGTAAATATTCTTCATAGAATACCATAAGTATAATAGGGACTAATTAATATAAGCTGGAAGGTCAGCAATTTTGCAGTTTTCACTCTTTTGTTAAAAAAATATTGCTCTGTGGATAGTTTAATTTTATTGCATATATATGTTACCATCCAAACCCGATTCCAGGACAAACTAGAAGAACTAGGCCAAATTGATACATCCTATGAGCATCAGTATGTACTAGTTTAGCCTAGTCTAAATTCGTTAATCCTAAAAATGTTGGCCTAGTTCGTAGAATAAATTAGTATAGCCTAAAATTTTACTAGTCCAAACCAGGTATAGGCTAGGTTAGGCTAGGTTAGGTTAGGTTAGCTGACACAATTTGAGTGCGAACTGTGAATGATGAAACCTGTCCAAGTTCGATTCATCGTATGGGTTAAGAAGAATGGAAATTAGTACTGCCTAAAAACATCAGGTTTTATCGGTTTGTCCTACAGGCGGCTGGATGTATCAATTTGGCCTAGGCCGAACTAGTTTGTCCTGGATTTGGGTTTGGACTGTAACATATATTATATATATAAAGTAAAAATACATTTACTTTTTTACACCCGTTACTGTAGCCAGACTGTCACCTGGGAAAGTTTTTTATTCAAGCCATATATTTTCCACTACCGTCTGGCTAGACCTGTCGTAGCTTCATATGTCTTATGATCTAATTAAGACAAGGACAGGCATAACATCCACTCCCCTGCCGTTAAATTCTCACCTTGAAAGGGTAAACCCACATTTCACCAATGATAATTTTTTTGGCCATACCGGTATTTGAACCCGAGACCCTTAGCTCAGTAGACAGACACGCTATATATATAAATATATATTATTTATAATAATCCCGAGAATTCAAAAAATCCCTGTGGGTGAACTAAGGATAGATTTACTATTGTTTTCACTCTCCCTCCACGAAATTGCAGCTACACTTTATCTAAATTTAACTTTTATAATCCTTAATCCATCATCATAATTAGTATATATGTAAAACATGATAGTAAAAAAGTTTTTTGTAAAAAAAACGTCAAAAGTACTCACCCTAACTCACATTCCCTTCATCTCACCTTAAATTTAATTAGATTTGTAATAAAATAACAACATACATACTGGATTCTCCCTTCACAAATTTTTAACTGCAAAAAAGTGGTGCGATGGGGTGTTCTCTTGTTTATCACCGATTATACTAATGTACTGACATGGGGATGTTGAAATATTGAGTAGTATATACATATTTAATATTTCCCATGAGAGTATTCCACTGCACGGAGATCTGTAATGGTATTTATTAAATGTGGTTTGTAAAAGTACAATATTTTAAATATGGCGTTTGGGGTAATTCTATATTTGAGTGATTATAGTAGTGTGTGTTGCCATGTTCCCTCACCCCCCGTACTCAATCATACTACCCATCCGTAATATCCACGTATTTTAATAGGGTAGAGGTGAGGAAATACAAATTTAGAGAGACTGTACCTGAATTTGCGTGGAGGAAAAATGATAAACAAGATGAAAAAAAAACACTTCAGTACACTGGACTGAGATTCGAACTCCTACCTTTCCGTCGCTGGGAAAACCAGACAAGACGAGATTAAATCCTTTATTCATAGGTGTGGCATATTATGTATTGTGGTATATAATACTGTAGTATTGTAATGTTTTGTAGTCTGTAGTAGTATTGTAAAACAGTTTATGGTGATTGGTAGTAGAACCGTGTTTTTATCTAAAGTCTGTTCATGGTAGGAATTGTTTTCTGAAAGGCCTTTTTCCCTACCAGAAATTTATTATATAGTAGTATATTGGTAGGAAAAAAGACCTTTCATAGAGTAATTCCTATCGTGAATGGAGTATACTATCGCGTGTTATTTCCTCAATCTATATTTTTGGTATTAAAACGGAAGGTGTTTTGGTTTTTGCGGGATTCGATGTCGAATTCAGGAACAAGAGTATGAGCAGGAAATGAGACCCACAGGAAGTGATGGAATAGGATTCCTTTATTTCCTCTGCATTTTTACACTTTCTATCGGTTTCCTTGATGATGAGTAATTAACACAAGGGGAAATTGGTTGAGGTTGATTGGTTATTTGACCGATTTTGTACCAGTATAAGATAACAGTGAAATATTTTCTTTATATAAAACACAATATCTTATTTAATATAAGAACTTTTTAATATTTTAGTTACGTTTTTAAAGTTGATTTTGCTAAAATACTTGTTATTTTTTTTCCCCTACGAGTCTTATTTTCCGACAGGGTTCTCTAAAAATATACATTTATAGGACAAGAATGAATAAGTTAGTATTAAAGGGAGGTGAGCCCTAATTTTCGTAGAGGGAGAGTGTAAAATAATTTAAAGACCCACTTTGGTGGGTGCGTGGACTAGATGTAAGGCGTCAGGCTCGTCTAGTATAGTTTGCCACTGACAAGGAGGTCGGGGCTCTAATCCAAGCTTACATCCTGGCAATAATTTTTATCAAATGGCTTCCCTCTATTTCAGGTACATTTATCTAAGTTATACCCTTATCATCATTACTCCATTAACCTAATTAAATTGCGTATAGCCTGGACTGATAATAAAAGAAGGTGGGGTAATATTTTAATTAAGAAAACCTCATTACAGCCAGCCGGTATACCTGATCTAGCCATCACGAGCAAATCAAGCGGTACATCAATATTGACGGCTTTATCCGCGTGGTCAACGGGGTGCAGGGGTTTGGGGGTGGGGTGACGATATCAATAAATACCTAAACAATTGTCCCAAATATTTCTTCCACAAAATTTCTTTTGTTTCCCAGTTTTTTTAATAGAAATATTTATTTTTCAAAACAAAAGATCGAAGTACAGAGGAATTAAATAATATATTTCATTAAATTTACTAGAGGGAATTTATACAGTTGGGGTTTCAAACAAGAGTTTTTGAACTTGTTGGGACAAAATTTGCATTCGTTAGGAAAACAAATGTTTCATTAGTATTTAGTTATATACAGTACAATGTCATAATATTTTAAGCCTGATGTTGAATATCTCAAATCAAAAAGGTCCAATATTTTTTAAATAATTTTTTCTGAAAAATTCCCTGTTTTTTTTTTCTTCCAGACACAGAAACTTTCCCAGGGTTTTACCTGCTCTCCTGGGGAGGCAGTCAATGTGTGTTGTGTTTAATCATTCCTCTCCAATTCGCATTTGATTATTCATAGGGCAAGCTATATCTTACCGCAAAAATTGATTAGCTTCCCGCACATTGCAGAGGTCTGCACTTCAGAATGATATACGATATTTTCATCCGCACCGTCACCACCACCACCATCCCCTCTTTGTGTATACATGTGTGTGTGTGTGTGTGTGTGTGTGTGTCTGGTGTAGGGGAAACACGTACTGCAAAAGTTGTGCGAATGTGCTTAGCCTTGCATTAGAATACAGCAGAGGTAGTTCTCTCACCGTACGATTAAAAACGGGAAAAATAAAAGATATAAAGAGTGAGAAATCGATCTGAGGAAAAGAAAAAAAAGACAGAGCAACCTACAAAATCTAGCTTTAAAAAAAAAAATACACAAAAGGGAATTTCTACTCGGAGAGTGATCGTACAAACCCGAGAGAAATCAATATTCTCACTTTCTGCTTGATGGAAAATGTAAGTAGTTACTTTATGAAGCCATCTGCTACCGCAAAATTCCTATACATAGGAAATCGTTGTATTAATAATATTTTACGGCCACTGGTTACGGACGATGTAAATTTTTTTCCTCCCAACATTATAAAAAGGTTGATGAAAAGGTGATGTCAGCTTCACATGTACAACTTTTCAATTAAAGCTCCCAACAGCCACTGGTTCGTCGAAATTTCCGATATTTACGATCACTACGCTAAAGAAAAGTGTTAAAAAAACTATCTCAGTTTTTATACTCTAAAATTAAATTAAATTAGTTCTTGCAGTCAATCATAATAACCGATAGTGGGTTGTCAATAAAAAAACATACAATTATCAGGCTTGGGTAAAAATAGGTAACTTATTGATGTAATCTTAAACACTATATATCTCCATGGTTGAGTAGGCAGGGAGACCTGTTTCAGATTTTTTTTGGTAATTATCCAAATTAATCAATATATATATATTATTATTGATTATATATATATATAACGTATATATATATATATAACGTATATATATATAACGTATATATATATAACGTATATATATACACGTTTTATTATCCAGTAGTGGCATTAGGATTGCGTGTTTATGTACATCTATTCAATCTATTAAAAAATATATATGTTGTAATTTTTAAATTTAATTTGTGAAACGCTTAACTAATCGAGACATTTAATTTATTATTTCTTTTATTAACCTGGCAATGTTTTCATTTTAAATTTGTTACGTAATTAAAATAGTTTAAGACTATAACTGGGGCACCCCACCAATTGGACAGTTTTTATTTAAAAAATCCAAAACTTTGTCCTTTTTATTTATTTTGAAATATTTATTTTGAAAACAAGTTTTATTTCTAAAATTACCCATGTCATTAGTTACATAATCTAAGGTGTCATCCTCTCAACATACTGGAATGCTGATGACAGGAGACAAGGGTTAGAATCCAAGTCAGGTGTACTGTGGGTGGTTTTTCATATAGTGTTTCACTTTCTTCCTCCATGCAAATACGGGTACATTTAAAAAATTCAACCTTGCTTATCCCTAGCCTAGTGCTGTAGCTACGTTACTAACCCAAACGGGTATTAAAGCAGTCTATATTCCCCCACCCCCTAGAAGTGTAGCAAATAGTTTTTTGATAATATTTGCTTACAATTTTGTAAATATTTGCTTATAAACATTTTAGGTTATTTCTTAAAGACGTTGCCAATTTGGTGAATTCGAAGCCATTTTACGAAGTGGGCTGTATATATACTTGACGCACATAAGAACCCTAAGCACTATCACACACAAATAAACAAAATAGAAAAGCAGGGGAGAAAATGAGCAGTTAATCCTTTAAGGACACTTGTGATCTGCTGATAACCCTTATACTCTTCCGCTGACGAGTATAAACACTCAATCTACTCTTTGTTCTTGGACAAAATTTATTAATGTTTCAAAATTAACTTTTAATTGTTTCCTAGTCTATATAGACATATGCTTCCACGGATATTTTCATACCGACATCATTGAGCCGGTTCGGTGGCCACGTGGTCTAACACGTGACTCTCGTGTTGGACTAGACTGCTGAAGATGGGGAGATCGGAGTTCAATCTCGTTTGGGTGCAGTGAGGGTGGGTTTCCCTAAATTGTTTTCCCACTCTTCTTCCACGCAAATGTGGGTGCACTTCCTCTAAATTAAACCTTTTAAATCCTTAAACCATTAGTTTAATTAGTACATAGGCGTGTAGCCCGAATGGGTAGTAGGACGCGGTGCTAAAATAAATACTAATAAATAAATATATTTACATCCTACCAAAAAGATTCTAACTTCACAATTTCATGATTACGTAATAAAGCCAAAGTTGTAAACTATTGAAAAACCTATAAAAGACTGCTTCAAGATCAAGAAAATAATGTTTTGACAATGTAAAACTATTTTTAGAATAATTTAAGCAATTATGGTATTGATTTCAATGTTATTTATTTCTTTAAAACGCGCTGAATAAAATCTAAATACATTACCATGGATAATCGTATCTTGATTTGTCATTACATCACAGGTAGTTGAATTATATTTTTATATGTATCTATTTTAAATAATTAAAATCAAATAATCATTCATGTTATTAAACAATAACATCTCTCTTAGTTGATTATTTAGATTAAACTCCGAGTTGATACATTTTCTCAAATATTAGAAATAAAAATACATTCAGAACGGCTTTTTATTTCAGCGATGTTTCGGGATGGTTTGAAGATACCTACAGAAAAAACCTACAACGATTGCTCTTAATCTCAGAAAAACATAGCTTTTAAGACTAAAGCATGTCCAAACGAAACAATAGCATATAATGTCCAATTATTAACCCTATGACACGGCTACACCTTTTTTAAAAATGGTTTGCGTAAGTATTATGACGTCAAAGGAAGTACAAACAAGATAGTTCGTGACTGCTATTAGCAATGGTAATGCGGCGATTAGACACACACACACTCTCTCTCTCTCTCTATTTAATAGGACCTCTCTTAGAGATAAGGAAAATATGATATACATTCATAATTTAGATATAAGCGTTAATGGTTTCCTCCAGTGTTACCGTTTATTAACCATTTCTACTTTGAATGGGCGATGGGTCTAATGGTTTCGTGAAATTATTTTAGAGGAAGTGGTTTTTGACGTCGGTTATTTTTACTGTTATTTTTATTTCTCTGCATTTTAAAATAGGTGTGCCATTAGCTTTGATAGTGAATTGTTTTGAAATGGCTTTCAGATAAGTCCTAAACGATGGTATATTCTAATATATTTGAATGTAAAGGAAAAATAACTCATGACTTATTTGATCACACATGACGTAGAAAGGACGTGCTTTGAATGGAATGTTTGTTTATTTAATATAGCTAACTTAATTCTAGAACAATCACAACAGCAAGTCCCCTGCTCCTTAAATCAACAGAGTAAATGAGGAAGCCCCAATTATATCAGTTATATATTTTTAGGACGTGCCGGGAATCGACACCACAAACACTTAGTAGACAGACGCACTATTGAGATATGGCGCTGGAACAAAGTTCATCAAAATATAACTGAATATAAATAAATTAGAATAATCCTAAATATACCAAGCATAACTTTCATTTAGGATGCACCTATGCAAGTATTCTTCATTCATAAATAAACATGTTTCTAAGGAAATGCGATTAAAGTATTTAATTTATTAATTATATATTTACATTTTTTCTTGTTCTACTTTTATCACTCGTCAGGGTATATTTACACTAGCGGGTTGGGTACGAGGAAGATATAGAGCTAATTTTATTTAAAATTAATTTGATTTTGCGTGTGGAGATATTGGGGAACCATATAACTTTAAAAAAATTCTACTTTTTAAAATCTAATCAGCGTTCAAACTCCAATCAGCCCTTCATTGGCAAAACTAACTAGACAAGAGTGACGTATTTGTCCACAAGTCCACTGGAAAGAATGTTTATGAGCAGTATTAATTAAATTTAATCTCCCTAAAGGGGATTTTAAACATGTATTATTTCCAATTTTATATATTTATATCCTGTTATAAAAAAAATAGTACATTTTATGGGACTGGTTTTGTAAGGCTAATATAAGAAGATACCATGGACCCTATAACTTAAAAATTCCCTTTTTAAACTGATTACAAAATAAATATATGTGAACACAAGTAAATAAATATGTAATGCAATGGAAGGTTAGAGTTTAAGTTTCATAAACAAAAATAAAATTAATACTATTGAAACCTAAACCAAAGATGACGGGGCATCATTAAGAACCATTTATCTTTATGAGACACATGATTAGTCTCCTCAATACTATTGTAACGCCTCTAGTGGGGAATTATCACATATTTACACTGATGGGAGATAGGAATGAGAAATATGGAATTGAGATAAAGTGTACCCTCACTTGCGTAGAGGGAAAAATCCAGACCAATAATTAGGAAATAACAACTCAGAAAACAAGCCGGGATTCTAGCCCGGACCTCTCCATCCCTGGTAAACCAAACAAGACGTGACTTACTAATATGCCGGCGTGGCCACTGGTGCGTGAAGCTCTTACGCTTAAAATAATAACAAAAATAAATCATAGTTGACATTGATACAACTCATATTACATTTTATAGATAAAAAAGGAAAATTAAAAAGGTGTCATCGATGTCAGTAATTAAAAACTATTATTAATTTTAGAAGAGTCAACTTTCTGCAAATATATTGTAAAACTACATTGGTAAAGTCTGAGGCGCTAATGGCTCTCTTTGTTTTAGTTGCATATACATAAATAATATCAAATAAATGAAAGTTTAATTGCAGGTGACGGCTAAAATAATTTTAATATTTCTATATACGTTTATAGTATTCCTCAGGTGCATTTCTTGGCACTATGCCCCCCGTTTATAAAATTGACGTTAAAATACAAAAATTAATATAATAAAAGCACACATCTTTTTTTAACGACATACCCGCTTCGGTGACCTCATAGTTTAGCGCGCTACTCTCGCAGTATATTAGACTGTCGATGATGGGAAAATCTAGGTTCGAATCTTGGCTGGATGTACTTAGGTTTCTTCAAAAATAGTTTATATTCTCACTCCACATAAATGCGGGTACACTTCCTATAAATATAACTTTCCTAATCAATAAAAAAACATTAACGTAATTATTACACAAGCGTTTAACCTGAACGGATAGTAAGACGCGGTCCTAAAATAAAGGCCTACACCAGTTTTCTCAAGGTTATACTGAGTATATTGGGACATTTGATTGATTACTATACTTGTTTCATATATATATATCTCTCTCTCTCTTTCTACATGCTAGTAAAAATAGAATATTTTCTTAAAATCATATTTTTAATTCCTAGCCCATAGGTTAAGGCTTTAAATAATCCTTGTGTTGAGTCTTACATTTTAACAAGTGTGTTTAAAAAATTATATACAAACAAAATACATCCTATTTAATTCAAAATATAACTTTCCTTGAAGATGAATTATGGAAATTATACCTTTAAAAAAGAGGGGTGGAGGGTATACATGCAGAGGGAGGAAGGAATATCAAAGTGACCTTTTTTTTAACAGTCCTTCCTTTCACGTCTCCCTCAAATATTCCTGAAGTTTAAACCTTCAAACTGTGTGGTCTCTCATTCCAACCATATTCAAACTCTAAAATGAAACGAGAAAGAAAAATTCGTTTTAAATCAGCAACGCGAAGAAGGAATTCCCGCCCTCCTCTTCTATAGATCTGATCCCATTTGCAGATTGCTCTTCGCCAGTCAAAAATCCTTCATGTCAGTAGGGAATACGTGAGCGGAAGAGGACGTCAAGGTGCTCAGAGGCATGTGGGGAGGAGGAGGAGGTCGTGAAGCTTGGAGGCACACAATGTTACCTTCTCATCACCCCCCGTCACCCCTTCACTATATTCACTGTTCGGTGGTGGGATGTGACGGACGTGCTTTCAAATAACATCGCTCTGGATTTAACACTTCATCAGCGGTTTTGATGGGATATTCTCACTATTTAAATGTCTATAAAATCTGTAAATATAGCTATAAAAAATAAATAAACATTCGTTGATATTAGCTATCCTATAGGTCTTGAACTTATAGTTCAAGAGGTAAGCTACCAGAAATAATTGCTAATACATTTTTTCCCCATAAAATTAGGGTTATCGCGTTTTTGCCCCAAGCCCCTCATACATTACATTTCACCCTCTCCAAAAAAGGGGACTATTTGAAAAAAAAGAAAGTAACAAATGCTTTGACAGTTATTTGAACTCCAAACAAAAGTTTCTGATAATCTCATTTGTTCGCTCCAGCAGTAGTGGTTAGAATAATAGGATTCTGATAGGAAGGAGTTTTAGAAGAAACTAACTTTTTTTTGCAGTTAATATAGATAACATTTGGCTAAGTTATTAGTTTTATTTCATAGATGTTTAGTATAATATTAAAAGCAACATCATCAGATAACATAACCGGCCTCGTGGTTTAGTGGTCAGAACCTTTGTCTGCAGAACAAGAAGTCCCAGTTTCTGGTCCCGGCTGATACCGGGGATTTTTATCGAAAGGTGAATAATTCCCATGATCACTGGGGTTCGGTTAAAGTTAGGTTAGGAATAGGGTTAAATTTTTATTCTCTAAGGGTGGTCATATTAATTAAATATCAATAGGAGATAATCTTCTATGACAAAAAGTTTAAAAAAATTATACTAAAAAAAGATTTCTTATGTAATAAATAAAATTATTCACCATCGTAATCCTTTAATAACTGTATCAGCATGGATTCCTTGAAAAGTTATTTCTCGAACAGTGTTACGTCATCATTGCATCATGTCCTAATGAGACAAAGTCTATGCTGTTAAAGGTCATAGACTTTGTCTCATTAGGACATGGAATGAGCCTCCATAGAAAGGATGTGCGATTAGTACATCCGGGTGTCCCCTGGGCAACGGTATATTAGTACTGGCTAATCTTTCCGCAAACTGAGCTACAGTTTTATGTAGCCCGGATCCAAACACGCCATTATTATTATCATCATCATTTTACGTATGAATAAATTAAATAGGTTTAAGTAATTTTGTAAAGGTTTTTGTAAAGAGAGCATTTCCTACCAAAATCGTATTAAATCTATGTGGGGAAATGTTCTTTTGATTTGGATGTGTACAATTACTCTAAAACTACCCACACCCCTCATTTCTAAGCGTTAAATTAAGTCGTTAATGGATATATTTGTACACGTCTATTAATAAATCTCTCTACACGATTTATGGTAAATTTACTTCCTAAAATATGGCAGACACATGAGGCTAAAACAACGATTTTACAACTAATACACGTTAGTGCTAGTGTGGTGCAAAATATTAAAAATTTACTAATACAGTCTAAAATAATTGGATGCCGAATGAAGAGGGTGAATTTTTGGGAAGATAAACTAGTATTTTATCTTTATTTGATGCGTTTAACGTGAATTTTCTGAACCGAATGATAGTATCAGCTCACGAGAAGTACGAAAGGGCCTACTAATTTTACCGGGAAAGTTATTTTCACATATCTTCCAGGGATCTTTTACATGCCACAATCGACACGGGGACCGAAGGATTTACTTCTCGGATACTAAGGTGAGCACTTTACCCCCAAGACCACCGAGGTAGGTGATACGCTAGTAATTCTCTGTAAATAGGATGGATAGTGACATCATTAAACCCCGGCCTCCAAGGTCCAAGCTAAGCACGCTATAAAAAAATAAATAATAATATTTAGCACCACGTCTTACTACCCGTTCGGGTTATACGCTTAAATACTAATTACGCTAATGGATTAGGAATTGGGAAGGTTGAATTTAGATGAAGTGAACCCGCATTTGCGTGGAGGGAGAGTGGAAAACCATCTAGGAAAAACCACCCCCAGTTCACCCGACCGAAATTCGAACCTCAATCTCCCCGTCCTCGGCGGTTGAGCTCAAGTCGAGTAGCGCGTTAGCCAACTACGCCACCGAGGCGGGTTAAGCATGCTATAAAAATAGCCTAAGTCTCACAGTAACAATTAAATAATTTGTACCAGTGATCACGCTAACAAAGGCGTCAGTTTCATCTCGTCTAGTTTGCTGGTTTCAGAGAGGTCGGGGAATACATCTAGACCGAGTCTATCGAGTTTTTTTTACATAAATAGATTCCTACTAACTATTTTTCACTATCTCTCCGTGCAAATGAGGGTACATTTAATATGAATTTTACTTTACACATGACCACCTAACTACTATACATAATTGGACTGCACGGATGGGTGCAAGAAGAAAAAAACCCTTTGCGCTTGTTAAGGGCCTGAAAAAAACAAATGATGTGTATGTTTGTTACACCCCAAGAGTGAAATTGCCCATTTCATGTTTTGAACAAACAATTTATTAACTTTTGCTCATTTCATAAGCTGGAACTTATTGTACTATTTACTATGAGCTTAGCCGGAATTAATTTTAAGATATTATATTAAACTAGCCCAAGCTTGTCTTAAACTAAACGAATATAAAACGATTAAAAGTTAAATAATTAACTTAAATACCAAACCTGTTTTTCGCTTGTACATTTAACGGACCTAGCAAAAAATCGTCCAGATAATGAATTGGGTAACGGCTGAATCTACCCAGTTCGTGAAATAGCCAGTTTTTGAACTAGGTGGCACAAGCGCTGCAGATGAACTGGACTATTTTATGCCCAGTTCTTGAAATAGTTAGAAATGGGCAGAAATGTGCCTGATTCATGAACTGAACCAATTCCCGAATAGGTTGTAACATATACACTGAACTTAGTCTAGCACGCCATTGTTTTATATTTGATTAAAATTGAGTGTATTAGGGTGGAATGGAAGGGATCGCGAGTCAAGATCTATATATGGTTTCAGTTTTTTTTTGTAACAAAACATGTTTTTGTCAAAAATAAATAACATATTTTTAGAGAAGATGAGTTTAGTTTAATTTTCCACATATATTATTTTCAACCGTTTTTTGAATAATTTTCATTAACAAAGTTGTATGTGAAAACAAATTTAAAAAGTGAAGATAGAAAGTCATCAAGTCATCTTCAATTTCCGCGATGCCCATGAAATACATTACAAAACTGTTTAGGGCTACTAAGTGCAAATAAATAGTCTAAAAATATCTACTGAAACAATATTTGATTTGTTTTTACCACAAAAAAAGTCTCATAAAAACTGTACACATGGAGACCTTAACTTACGTTTTCTTCCACTTCACCTTAAACTAGTTTCCTTATTACTTTGAGCTAATTTGCTAGGCCCTATATATATATATATGTATACATATATGTATATATATGTTTTTATTGCTATGTTACATAAGTAGATACACAAAATTTGATATAAATATTTCATGCCATACAAACGTGTAGATTTAACAGGAAAATAATAAGCGAAGCTTTTGAAAATAAAGCTAACAGAGAGAACTATACACTAATGATACTAATTAAAATGTTGTTTAAGGCTTCACCCTTGTGTTAGACTACTATAATTCTGGTCTAGTCTATTGGGGATGGGTTTCCCTAAATGGTTTACCACTCTCCTTCCATCCAAATGCAGATAGATTACCTCTAAAATACCTCCTTTCTCATCTCTACCCCATTAGAGTAATTATTATATATGCGAATAACCTGAACCGGTAGTAATACGCGGTGATAAGAAAAAAATATTTAAATTATCCAACATGTTTCGTATAGGGTCTATATTTTCTTCTTACAAATTCCACATGAATAGCTAACGAAATACAGAATGAGCTTATTCCAAACGCACGCAATACAGTGACAGTACAGGACGATTTATCAAGTACTCCTCCCTCCCTACCTCTCCATACACGTATAATGGTTAGTGGTGTCGTTTCTTTTTTATTTTTTGGAAAGTATAATCGTCCGGGGCAACGCAGCAATTACGGACGTGGAGGGGAGAGATACCGTGTTTGGGCAAATTACTGAGGGAGCCAGGGAGAGTATACAACACAGTGGTCGATGTACACCCCCCCCTCCCCTAACTCGGATAGGATCAGTAGAATGGAATATCGGTCGCGTGTATAACGTGTGTGTCCCCTTTGTCTTTCCGACCGGTCGGCCCTCACCTCCCCTACAATGTAGGCAGAACCGCACACACTACATCAACGCTGATGTTTGAACGGTTTAGTTTGAAAGGTGTTGTTGGTCGTTTGGACCAAGATTTACTTCGGAGAGAACACAAAAGGGGTTCAAAGGTCGCGTTGTGTATGGACTATCGCAGGGTAGATTAGGTCAACAACCAAAACATCATATATTTGTAACAGGGAGTCGAACCGAAATACTTATCGGTTCTGGTTACGGTTCTACAAACAAAACTTTGAGGGTTCCGATTCGATTTATGGTTCAAAAAAATAAATGTTCTCTTAAGTTCTTAATTAGGTTCCAGTTCTTGTAAATTTATATTTACTGGTTTTTATTATTATTAGCACCGCGTCTTAATACCGGGTCGGGCTATACGGATTTACGCTAATGTGTAATGGTAGGGTGATTGTGAGATGAAATGGAGGACCTACAGTTTAACGTGGGATCCGAACCACGGTAGAGGTCTGGCATTCCACACAGTTTACTGGTTTTAGTTCCATTAAAATATATGTAAATAAAAATAGTATTAAACATTACTTACTATAAAATATGAGTTATCTATATAAAAACAATAATAATTCAGAAGCTTGATAATTTGCATAACAAGGAATCAGAAATTATTTTTAATAAAAGTAAAAACCTTTATGAACTGATAATAGCCCTTACTAATATAAATATATATATTAATTCCTGTTCTGGTCCTTAAGCACTTCACTTTTTGGGTTCCTGTCCCGGTTCTGGTTCATTAAAAATATTTGTTAATTTCTCTTATCGGTTCTGGCTCCTGGGGACTGGGCTGCGATATCAACCAGCTACTGTGAGTGTATTACTATTTTACCCACATTAGTGGACATACAATAAAAGGCGTCGACCTCATCCGGTCCAACTAATTGATGACAGAGAGGTTGGTCTTCGAATCGTGTTCGGTGTATTGTGAGTGTTTTTATACGTAAATACGTGTTTTCCCACTCTCCTTCCACACAAATGCGGATATATATCCTCTAATTTCTACCTTCCTTCATCCTTAGAAATTTATATAGCTTGGAGGAGTAGCAAGACGTAGGAGTGGGGGAAAAGTCATCTACACTTTTATTTATTATCCTCTTTTCAGACGATTTCCAATAAAAATACTTGAAATTCTGAATTATATTTCCTTAGGCTAGCTTGTTTAAACGATGTGGAATTGGAATTGGCTTATCCTATTTTAGTTAAGAGAATAGGTCAAGTAAAAACTCACTATATCAGTACAGAACCTGTGATTTCAAAGGTGTTCCGGTTAAAAAAACACACACATAATAAATATACATGCTTTAAAATTGGAAAAAATGTATATATGTAAAGCTGGATGTATATCTGTCCAGAAATGAAAATCCACTCCCAAATGAGCTGAAAAACTGAAATTTAATAGGAAGGTAGAATGATTGCTTCATATAACTAGAAAAATCTATAAACAGGACATTTCAAAATTGAGAGGTGGGGACATAATTAAAAACACTTTTTAGCTGTGATAGAAGATTAAAATTTACAGGAAGGTAGAGGGACCACTTCGAATAATTATAACAATCTGAAAACCTTAATTTTTTTAGATGGGGCTCTAGAATACATGGAGAGGGGGTGGGAAGGGGGTTGAACATAAAATTAACTATTAAGTGTCTTAAAAAATATAGATTTGGCAGGCAGGTAGAAATAAAGTTTCAGATAAACAAATAAGTCTTAAAATTTGAAAATTTACCTCTATGAAGGGAAAATTTTCAAAATTCCCCTTTGTATTTTTTGAACCAGCATATAGCTATGTGTATGTAATACACTGGCTTGTGTACTGAGTGACATCATATGCTCATCCAATCAGCAGATGTATTTCTCTCTCTGGCACTACCAACTATTCTCTTTGCATTGATTATACTGCCACAACAGAATTAAGTGAGATAATAAAGGTAATTCAGCCTAATTATGTTCTGGATGCTGAATATTTTGAAATATTTAAATGGAATCATAAGTACGTGATGATATTAGAATTTGTCGATTAGTTATTTTTTCTTATAAAATAAAATTAAAAGTTTTAATATAAATATGGATACCTTGAATCAATGCTGGCTTATTTACATTTATGTATTACATTCCAGAACGTTCTTGATGTGGTGACCTGACTATACATTTCAATGGGATGCTAAATGCTCTTTAATAAACACTCTCTTCTAAATATTTCAAAAAAGTCATTTTAAATTTCACCCAACACCAACCATGGTCTTAATAATCAATTTAATTTTGTTGAAACAAGTGATTTTAAAGTTTACAAATATTAATATGAGCTACTTCATTTCCCAGATGAGCTATTGAGCAATCAACACGATTAATATATTGAAAACGCTTGTATAAATATTTAGTAGCGTACAAAATTTCATGGTTTCGTGGAAAATGCATTACTAAAATGAAAAATTATCATTTAAAATCAACACATTATCTCATTTACTAATGTAAAAGCACAATAGACACACAACCCGCACTAAATATATAAATTAAATATACAGGAATACTTTATTAAAGTACAGTATATATATTTTCAGTCTATGTGCCGTACTTCAAGCAATATTTAATATTAGATAAATGCATATAACCTGAAAAGTTAGTTAGTTGAACGTGGTGATAAAAAAACAATTATATACATCAATACATAATATACAATATCCTCTATGTTCCCAGTTGAAATATTAAAAAGTTAGGTAATAGTGGTAATTCAGAATTTTGTCCCTACCCCACCCTAACCTTAAATACGTCTCATGGTGAACATTTTCAAATCTCTTTTCAGTCCGTCGGCGCTTGGAAGTCGCAAGGGTACTAAACCTCCCCGTGCGTTGGAATTTATTCCTTTAATGGAATTAGTATAGAGCCTATAAATAGTGGTTGGAACTCGTGCGACAAAAAAAAAAACTAGTGAGGGATAAGCGGAAGGGGGGGTGTTGTAGAGGGAAGCTGGAGGTATCTGAACGTTAGCATAACATATCATGACTTTCTGCCGCGGCCCACTTCACACCATATAAAGGTGTCTTACGAGAGGTTTTAAGTATCATAGTGCAGGAATTCTTTGCACCGTTTCATAACGGGTAGAACGGGGGGAAAAGAAGCCCTAACCTAGGGCCTTTAAAATGTTGGTCTATCACCTTCAATGGCTTAGTAAGATTTGCGAAGTAAGTGAGGTTTAAAATCCTATGAGAAGACTGAGAAGGCGATATAGTCCTCCAACCTCCTTCCCTTTTATATCCGTGGGAGGTTAATAACAGTTTCTAAAAAATAGGATTGCTCCACAAACTATTTAGAGGGATTTTTAATGTTACAGTAAAAGGGTGTGGTGAATAATTCAGAGCTAAAAAGTTCACTTTTGGGGAGTATAGGGCACGCAAGATAAGGGCAGTATTTTTGTAGTTTTTAAAACAAAACAATTTTTTGGTCAAAATAAATCAAATATTTCTCCAGTAAAAACACAAAGTTTAATAATCTTCACGTAATGATATCAACAGCTATTGAATATATGTCAAGGGTGTCATGGAATTTAATGACAACTTTTCCTCTTCATTTGAAAAGTTTGTCATCTAATTCCGCTATGCTCATGACAGATATTCAACAACTGTTGATATCACCATGTGAATAAAATTAAACTATGTTTATATAGAAGCAATATTTGATTTATTTTGGCAAAAAAGAAAATTGTTATAAAAACTGAAAAAACACTTATCTTTTCTGGTATTACCTACATCCCCACCTGAAGAATAATTCTGGTCATTTGGTCACTGATAATTCCAGTTTAGCTCAACCATTTGATTTATTTGCAGCTATACGCAGATCTAAGGGAGTCTCCAAACCAACGTGACTGGGTTCGAGTCCCTTCAACACATCCGTGAATATTATAATGGCCACATTGGAGTGCATCAAAGTAGAACTATACCTGATCCGAATTGTTGGCCGCATGATCTAAGGCGTCAATTTTCTGGTGATGGAGAGGTCAATGTTTAGATCACGGATGTATTTACTTATACTTTCAAAAAAGATTCCTATCCTCCCTCTACGCAAATGCGGGTGTATTTCCCATAAAATCTCCATTACTCATGCTTACTCCAATAATACAAATCAATTGATATCCCATAAGATACGTGGTTGATGTTAAAGAGAATTGTTAAAAGTAAAATAATTTTTAGCGCACGGATTTATGATATGCAAAAAAAGATGCAAAATACATACAAATGTGATGTCTCCGTGTGGTTCTATATGTGTATCAAGTTAAGTCAAATTTCTTATATTAGTTTAAAGGTCATAAAAGGGATATACACGCGCATGAATGCACACTCACAAACAAAAACACATACACATTTTATTCACCACACATGTGGACCTAGGTATCTCTATAGTAACCACAAATAGGATTGTAAGAGGTTTTATTTCGAATTTGAATTAGGGTTTCTGACTCAGGAGTTCTCGGTATGTGATTCCCGTTAATCTTCTAAATATTTATATTTCGAGTTCTGAGGGAGAAAAATGGACAAGACCCGGGAAGTTTGAAAATAATTTGTATTTATAAAAATTGTTTAATTAAATTTATTTAAAAGTCATACATATTTTCTCTCTTTTTTTTAACGCTTGGTTTTTTGTTTAGCCCTATCTAAACATCCTAATCCACACCATAAATCTGGATATAAAATATAAATTAAATCATATAATGTTGAATATAATTAAAGTCTTTTTAACCTGTACAAGTCAGAACAATTGATAAAAGGGTATAAACCTCTTTACCATCCTATTTCTCTTTTTGGCTTCAAGCCCACATTCCATGAACTTCAAATCCTACTCTCTTAATGGCATTGTGACTAGAGATCTACCAACAATACTGACTTTCTCTCATGAGTTCCAAGAGTTTAAAATATTACGTTCTAAAATTTTCAAAAACATTCACACAAACTCGTATTAGAATTGCGAGGGAATGTTGGTGAAAGGAAGCAAAAGGCAAAAAAACAAAATATCTATATATACCTGTATATTGCCATGCTTTCTAGAATAAACCACTATTGCGTTCCAGATGCGGCAATTTCGGTTCTTTGTGTATATACAGTATATATATCACATGACTTATTTAAAGAGGTTTGCTTGCGAGTTTGTGTGTTGGTATTTTCACGATGAACTCGAAAACCATTGAAGACATTTCGACAGGATTTTCACTGACGTATTTTTTATACTTTCAGGACCCAATAAAATTAATGGTATTAAAATATTTTATCTTAAACCACGCGGTCAACTGTTAAGTTCTCCTCTCTGTCCAACTTGATATCCAAATCAACTGCAAATCCAAAGAGAAATTACAGAATACGTTAAAGGTTGTTTCACACAATGCGGACAATCACGTTACACTCACACAGTGCTCACATTACGCTCAAATATCGTAGAGTGTAACTCAAGTGGGAGTGCTTACACTGTAATGAACGCCACGCCCCCATGCACTCAAAATGACCTCCACGATCTTTGTCAAGAATATTTTGAGAACCCTAAATTGAGCTATAGTGTAAACATGAAATGCGCATTATAATCCCAAGCTATAACTTGTTTTTAACCTAGAACAAACATGGACCGCATGGATGAAAGATTAATTGCACTTGTCCGTACCAAACCTTTATTGTACTGTACAGCTTGGCAAACAAATTTTATAGTGATAACATAAAAAAAAGTATGGAAGGATATAGTAGAGATCTTAAATAAAACGGGTAAGTTTCAATGTTTATTTTATTAGCTAAGAAATACAATAATAAATTATTTCAAACGTACAAATTTAAACCATATTGTGTTGCCAAGGGGCTTAGCCTACTTCTGATATAAAGAATCTTGAAAATATGAATCTTATTTAAAACATTATAGATATAAAATTCCCACCTTGTCTAGGTAAATTTACTAGGTAAATTCAGCATTTGAAGAAGTTGTAGTTGTTCCATGGCGAATGAAATTCTATAAAATGCTCATGGTTAAAACAACATTTTCAGCCTATTTAGGGTCTAATTTCAATCTTGTACAATGAATTCTAAATTTTTTGGTCAGAATTCTAAAACCATTTTCAACAACCCTGCAAGCGCTGTAGTTGAAAGTGCGTCCCTCAAATTAATTTTCAATTTGGCTAACAGGTTGTCTCATCAATGGAAAGGCCGCATCGCCAACAATTAAGTGTAGTACATGATGTACTCCTGGTAGTTATGCATCTCCTGGAAAGTCAAGAATTTCTGTTTCCAAGCACCTTCCAAGATTTAAACTCGAAAATATTCCACCATCACTACTTCTTCCATAAGACCCTACATATACCACTATACATTTGAAATCTGCTTCTACAAGTGCCACTAAAACCATCGAAAATGTTTTTTTATAGTAAAATAAAGGGACCCTTAGTTTTGAGGGGCTTCTATGACAGCATTTTTCCCAAATATCATTCCTATACAGTTGGGAAACTGCCATTGCTCCCAAAACTCTTTTGTAATTCGTTCCCATTCTGTTTGGTTAGCGTTGGCAATACCTCTTTCAACATATTTTTCACAATAGCATGAATTGCATGCTATACCATAGAAATCCCTAGCCGATACCTGGAAGCTATTGTCCAGAACGAGTCACCACCGGCCAAAAACACACAAACAACATTATATTTATTATATTTGATAATATTTGTAGTTATTAGTTATATGATTAGTTTTGGCAAACAAAATTCTAGTTATTGTTGTGATAACGTTCGAATGGCTTTATATATCAAGTTATAAAAATAAAAACGAAGTAAATGCTTTTAATAAAAAATGTATTAGACATGTACATTTTTATCTTCGAAAATAGGTAGCCTATATTAACCGCTTTTAAAATTGTGGGCTTGCTTTCAAGCAAATACTCGTAGACAAATACGAGAAAGTACTTTGTCGCGATACGATCTTTCGGACCGCTACGTGATATTGGTGATTAAATATTGTTTATATTAACACATTTTATAACTTTTATTTTCATAAATTAAGATGATACATTCAAGAAATTGCCACAATAGCACCCGCGTTTTTTCATCTTGCTCGTTCTCTTAGAACACCCCGTTCACAAGTCAATAAAAAACTAATACCCCCCAACAGTTTCCTGGTTATAACATCAATTTTGATATTGAGAGCTGCTGAACTATTGCGAGCACAAGCAAAATTACTTTTTAAAAATAAATCAAAATAAATACAGTTTGCAAATGAAATATGTTGCTCTCTTTCTCGCACTCACACTGCGAGGTTTTTTTTTCTTTAATAATTACTAGGGCTAGAAGCAAGCAAACTGAATGTTCCTAGCCCGTGGTCTTTGCACGTGTACGGAAGTTTAGCAACAACAGTACAGTGCGACTAATAAATTTTGACACAACCTGAATTTAATTACTCCAAAAAGCTATGCAACAAAGCAGGATCATTACAACTTCTCTTATTCTGTTAAATAGAAACAATTATTTTAGAATTTTCAAATAAAAGCTTTTGCCAATTTTTATTTTTACTAGGGAGTAGATCCGGAACCGGAACCAGAAACGATAATCGAAATTAACAATTATTTTTAAGAAACCAGAACCGGAACAGGAACCCAAAAAGTAATGTGCTTTAAGACCAGAACCAGAACAGCAATCAATATATATTTTAGGTTACTAAAGGTTATTATCGGTTCTTAAAGGTTCTTATTTTTATAAAAAAAAACATTATTGATTCCATGCTATGTCCAACTATCAAGCTCAGGAACTATTATTATCTTTTATATAAATAACTCATATTTTTTGGTATGTTCTGTTTTAATTAGTGCTGTGCGAGAATGAAATTTTGACTTCGGGAAATTTTTGGGCGGGAAATAGCTATTTCCCGCGGGAACGGAATGGGGAAACGGAGAATTTAAAAAAATATATAATGTACATATTAGGGTTATAAATATTTTTAGACTAATAATTTTAGTCTAAACTTACTTTCCCATTCATTTCAATTAAAACATTAAAATAATTTGATGGTTTAAATTGAGTTAAATGTAGGTGGTATATGTTAGCAATATTTTGAATAGTCCGGAATAAAGACAAAAACTTCGATTCGGTTCTAGATATTGGTATGTCCAATACATCTAACTTCTATAATATTGCAAAAAAATAAAAATAAAATAAAGGGAAAAATATTTACACTTAAAATTTTATATTTATTTATTTTTAAATTGTAAGTTTTCCAAATTATGAGTAAATATTTGGTTCAACAAGTGTTTTGATTAAGATTTTTAATATATGTACATTAAATAACTAGGCCTAATACGACTATAATCAAATAGTTTTGGTTTGAATATAAATAGGTAAATACTAAAAATAAATTTTAAGTTTGACTAAAGTAGTTTTTAAATAAAAAAATCATGTTTTTTTTTTACAAATACTTTCAGAGTAAAACATTAGATTATTCAAAATAACCTGAATAAATACAAGTTAGCCACATTCTTGTTCATAAGAATAATAAAAACTTTTCTTGACCAAGCCAGTGTGCCCGGTTACCTCTTACGTTTTAGTTACTAAATTTCTCACAAAAAGCGCTATTGAACTCAAAAAATATTAGATTATTCAACACTTATTATCAATGGTATAAAGGCAAATAGATGTCATTACAAATAATGGTACCCGCGTAATTTACGTGTTCTTATGCAAATAAGTGAGTTGAAGTTGTATTTCCTGAAAATTTCTATATTCAAAAGCAATTTTTATTATTATTTTGCACTAAAAATATGTTTTCCTGGCTTAAATCTATACAGAGATGGATATTTCTCTCAATTATATTTAGCGTGCTTATGTTATTTAATGCCGCACAGTTATTTTGTAAGGAGTTACAAAATAGGTGACTAGTTTCGAGTGTCCAGCTGCTTAATGGAAGATGATGTTGATTAAAATTTAGAATAAATCATGTTTTTTAATGAAAATTAAATACAAACATAACTTTGATGGTTGGTCCTTAGCTGTAATCTTGTTAATATTTTTTCCCGAAAAATCCCGGGAAATATTTTTTCCCGTCCGAATTTTGGGAACAACCATTTTCCCGAATTTTTTCCCGATGTTTGTGATACCACACAGCCCTAATTTTAATGTTATTTATATTTAAAAAAAATTATGGTACTAAAATAAGTAAATCTAATTTTTTAAGAGCCGGAAACGGAACTTAATTAAGGACCAAAAAGAACAGCAAATTTTAATTTTATAGAACCGGAAACTTTAAAGTTTTATTTGTAGAATCAGAACAGGAACCAGAATCAATAAGTATTTTGGTTCGACTCCCTGATTTATACCACCAAATAATTATATACTTTGATTGCTATTCATCAATATTATCCCTCAGAAAAGGGTGACCAATGAGAGAAGATCAATCTGTAGTTTATACATTTCCTATAGAAAACAGTGGATAGATAATTACCCATATATAAATATTTTCTAAAGTGGGGACGCCGGAGGTGTGAAATTTCAAATATTATCTCTGTGTTCTTTGGCGTCGATGCATTTAACTTTACTACAAGTTTACTGTTTTTATGGTCATAAATGGGACAGGATTTGAGTGCGGACACACACGATATGAATCAACTGGCAGTGGCTTTTATATTTTTACATTAAATACGATTTTTTTCCTACTGGGTGTGTGAGAGTGCGTTCTTCTTGTTGTCTGGGTTGTTTAACGATTTTTTTGGGTGTGTGTTACAAGCGTTGAAAGCAAACCGAATTGGATGAGTTCGAGAAGTGAACATCAAAAAGTTCGTCAGAAGTTTAACACCGTAAGTGGTCGAGGAAATAGTAATTACCTTAAATGGAAATTTGGGGACATCATACCATTTTTGTTCCATATATAAAGGACAAGGAAAGATTGTGGATCATCGGATTTGGAGGTGCAAGAAAATAATGACGACGAAAATGAAAAGGAAATGAAAGATACCCAATGTGAGCGATCAGAAAAAAAAAAGCTGCGCTTTCAGAATCTCAAACACCTAGACCTTCCAAGTCGTTACTGACTCCCACGCCTCCAATGAAGACAAGCATTCCTTCTCTAAATACACAGGAAACAGCTTCTTCAGTGATGAATCTTTTACTCGAAAAACAAAACGAAGCTGCTCTTACTGTTGTTAAATATAAAGAAAAGGACTACATGGATCTATTTTTACTTTCTCTCTATCTTATAGGTAGAGAAAGTATGGTGATCGTCAAAAAAATCGAAGTCGAGATTTTGATGAACATTATTCCGTTCAGAAATCTTACGAGTTTATAGAAAGAGAGAGAAAGTCTGTGCGGTGTGCCGTACCATTTATTTGAATCTATGCTGAAAACTGCTAGAAATTTTTCTCTTGTTCACTAACACCTAATAAGAAGTAACATTTTTAACTTAGTATCTCAGATGGAAGTGATATATTAATGCCCATGCCACAGTCTCTACCACAGCCCCAACCTCCTCCAGCCCAACTTTATTATCGCAACACAAACATACCGAATTCACTAAAAAGGACAGAATTGACGTACCTAGGAAATATAAGCACGTTGCTAAGCTATGTTTCACCACCAGCCACTTCACCATTTACTGATTCCAACTCTGCCTGCCCTAGTTACTTTTCTGAATTTTCTCCAGAGTAATATTTTTTTAGCAACTCGTCTTACTACCCGTTTGGGCTATACGCTTATGTACTAATTAGGCTAAAGGTTTTATGGATTATGAATGTAATATTTAGAGGAAGTGTACCCACATATACATGGAGGGAGAGTGTAAAACTAATGGGGTAAAACCACCCTCAGTACACCCGACAGAGATTCGAACCTAGATCTCCCTGTTTACGACAGTCTAGTCTACTGTGAGAGTAACGCGTTAGACCACGCGTCCACTGGACCAGGTGTGTGTACACGCTGTAACTTCAAGACTAAGGAACTTTGCACTTAGGAATTTTATTTTATTTTATTAATTTATTTATTTACACTATTTATCCCGATTCCTAGCATGTAGCTCGGGACCTAGGTCTACATCTTGAATT
>CABFWB010000197.1:84917-113503 GCA_902151455.1 Timema bartmani
TAGATTGTTACAGGGAGACAAAACAGGAGGGTCCATTCCCCCTGCCTGCCCACACCGAAGCCTCAGCTTATTGTGCGGTATCTCTCCCTGTTATCCTAGTCAAGCCATCCTGTGTTCCTAAAAAGCCCAAGGAGTCCCTCAACTAGATGATCACTAGATACAATTCCATTTGGGTCCAGAGTTCCAAATTGGTTGTATCTTCTTAGTTCCAATGTTTTACATTGGAATATGAGGTGTGATGCTGTTTCATCTTCCTCATTGCACTTTCTACATTTCATGGTCTCTCTCTCTACCCCCATGTTGTATAGGTGTTTCCTGAAATTCCCATGGCCAGTCATTAGACTCACCATTAGTCTCATCTGCTTCCTGTTAAGGTTCAGTATAGAAGTGCTTCTCTTTGGACCATGGTCTCGGCATCATTAGCTTCCCATGCCTTTGCTTCTGGGTGTTTGCCCAGTATTCTGCATGCTGTCTTTTAATCCAGTCATGCAGTTCCTTCCTCACTGTCCGCTTAGTAATACCCAGAACTTAACCTAAGTACAAGTCCTTCTGTAGGGTAGGACTGTAGACTGTAGGGTCTTTCAGTTGTTATTGCCGATCCATTTTCTGAACTGAGAGCAGCCATCAGATGGATCGCTGGACGGACCAGCTGCCCGACAGCTCCAGCCCAGCATCACACACTTATCGCCAAGGAGGCTGGACCCTATGAGTGAGGGGTTGATTCTCCCGTCTGAAGATGTTTTTATCTTCTATACCCCAGCTGGTATCAAGGCGTCCTCCAGTTCATCAGCAGTTCACACTACTGGAATCCAGAGAGCACTCCTTCCTTCAGCTAGACTCCGGTTTGCCTGGAGATCCCCGCCACATTCTACCCAGCCAGTCGATAATCCAGTTTGTCTTTGTCACACCTTAGTCAAGCCTTACCGTTATGTGTCTTCCATATCTGTTGGAACGTCACTGTTTACTGTCCTGTCACTGTTGCTCTCCATCCTGTACCCTTGTCTTAAGTTGACTAGTCTATTTTATCCTCTATTTTTCATTGCAGTTAATTATTCATTTGGACACATTATCCACGATTGCATCCAGGAGACTCCATCGGTCTACGTCACGCAGTATGTGATAAACCGTGCACGCTTGCAACGGTATCTGTAGGTTCATTCTATCTTCCAACGTCTCAATACACTCCAGCACGACGTGTTCCGGTGTCGCCTCCCTACCACAATCACAAATTCCTCCATCCGTCAGTCGTCTAGCGAAAAGAGCGGTTTTATATGGACCATGCCCAGTAATAAAATGTACCAAACCTGGAGAGGGCTGCAGGTACTCCATTCCCAACCATTGAGCAATGCTTGGAAATATCTTATGCAGATCTTCTGCCGGTTTTGCTCCGATCCCAATTGTCTTGCCACTCCTCTTCAAGATATTTCCTGACCTGAAGTCCCGTTGTTATTCCTGCTCTCGTGAGATTAGCCACTTTATCCATATCCCCCTTCCTTATCCAATACAATGCCGCTCTCCTCCTCACCTCTATGTCCAAGGGCCAAATACCTAAGGCTATACACAAAGCGTCTGTAGCAACAGTCTTGTACGCTCCAGATAGCCTCAAAAGTAGACTTCTCTGAAGGCTTCTGATTTTCCTTCTGATTCTTACCTGTCCGAGTCGATGAGCCCACGCGCCAGCTCCATAACACTTAGGAATACCTGAAGATGTCCACCTCGGGCGTATTTAAAAAAAAATATTTATTCAATTTATTTTTATATAGTTAGTAGGGTGAAAATAAAAATAAAGCTGAGGTTTTCATAAGCTAATTTCCCTAAATAATAGCTATAAACCAGCAATAATACAGTTTAATACTTCAGGCTCACAATATTTGTGGTAAAATAAACAAAGGTTTACCAATTAAAATGGCTAATACCAAGTTTTCTCTTTCTATATTCCTTGGTAGTCACAATGTCTAGTGTGCTCTTCTCACTATGAATGTAAAAGAAAAGAGATTAAGTTACACACCACACATAAAATTCCCTAGATTCTAATTTAAAGATTAATATTGGTTGGTTAATTGAGTTTAAAGATGCACTTACCAGTTGACACACGGTCTAAGCTCTAATGCATTAAGCCACACATATATTAAAAAAAAATACATCCGAGGTGCACACCTTAGGGTTTCACTAAGTAGACTTGAAAAGTGACACCTTTCTATTTTTCTTGAGTTTGGAATCACACATAGTGGAGGTCACAGGGTTTAAGGTGTCAATATCTCAATATACAGTCAACTCCGCTTTTAATGAATCACTATGGTCTCAGATATTTGGTTCACAACGTTCAAAGTTCACTAAAACCGAAATGTGTTGCCACTTAACCGTGAGAGGAGTAGGGACAAACAAAACAAAATATCACAATTAGAATAAATTTATTGAAATCTATTTATGAACATTTAAATAGTCGGCTATGTGCTGTTGATTGCTGTGTGCCATTTTAATTCATATTTTCTTCCTCTTAAAGGGATCTATTTGTCTAAATATTTATCCATGTAAGATCAAACCAAATTAAGTTGTGAACGTCACCTATGTATAAGTTTTATTTGCTAAAGAATCACGATTTGTCTATTAATGTGAATATAAAACAACCAACACAAAATATTGTGTTTTTATTTAAGATTTAGGTAAATTCTATAATCAGTCTTTGGTTTGCAGTTGATTCGGTGATCAAGTAAGACAAAACTTAATTAATTCTACATTCATAGTTTATCGATATTTCCAAACCTCCGCTTTGCCAAAGAGAGTTACAAATAAGATGGATACATTAAAAGTTAATATATTTGAATTGTTACAAATTTAAAATGTAGATGTAGCCCACACTAACAGTTTTTATTGACACAGCTTCTCTCACTGGTGGTGATAGTAGTAAAGATAAGGAATACAACAGAAGAAGTCCTATCTCGATCAGATGAGTACATTTTGAATTTACTTGAAACAAATAGAATAAATCGAAGATACAAACAAACTAACATTTTTATTATATGTATGGATATAAATGTACAAAAATGCATGGAAATAATAAGTGCTTGCATTTTTAAAGCATGCATGCATATTTTATAAGCAAATTATTGTGCCCTTTAAATAAAAATGTGTGTTTGTAAAACATATGGTGGCTATCTTGTTGATAAAGTTGTTGGAGGTTATATTTTATCAAACACATGCACCATTGGACACGTGGACAAAGGCGCCTGTCTCAGCCAATCTGTTTTTTCACTCTTCCTCAATGCTAATGAGGGTACTGTTTCTCTAAGTTCTACCTTTCCCTTCCTATCCCACCAGTGCAAATACTGTATGAAAATAGTCCGGAAGGATAGTAAAGTTGGGTACGCATAAAAAAAAAGGAGAATCAAGACCTACTCACCCTGACTAGCCCCATGTTTAAATTAATAAGGCTTGGTATGAGAAGGTAAAAATTTAGAGCAAGTGTACCCGTATTTTCATTGGGTGGGAAATAATTCAGCGAGATACCTCAGTTCATCCAACCGAGATTTGAGCCTAAAACCAAACTATTCACCACCTACAAACTGAATAAAACAAGACATACACTTGTCGATGTGGGTGACCTCAGTAGCATAGTTAAAGTTTGTACCTTCTGTGCTGCGGCTCCGGGGATCAATCATCGGTCCCGGCACATATTTATCTGATTGCCAAACCCTTCCTTCACCTCTGACAAGACGTGTATTAATCAAAACTTGTGAATGTGTGGAATATCCAGACCTCCACCGTGGTTCGGATTCTACGTTAAGTTGTAGGTCCTCCATTTCATCTCACAATCACCTTATCATTACACATTAGTGTAAGTGCGTACAAACCGAACGGGTAGTAAGACGCGGTGCTAATAATAATAATATCGAGAGATGAGACCATCACAGTTGATAGCATTTTAGTATCGTGACTTGATTAAAGTTGTGACCCTTGTCGTGTCTTCGTACTTTAACTGTCGATAGTAAGCGTTTTCTACCCCTCATCCTCTCTCCTTTTCACCATGGCCTAAATATCTCCCTCCATTACGTCGGAATGGAGTAGCTTGGGGGGAGTGGGGGTACAAAGTGTTTTGAACAAGGTCCAAGACTTTAGGGTGGAGGAAAATCAGATTAGTGAACTGGCAAAGTGATGGCTTCAACTTGAATAGACAAGCCACGTTCAAAGGGGAACGAAGCTGACGGACAGACAAGTGAAGCGTGGAATGACACAAGATCAACATTGGTACTCTTTCTCTCTCACACACACACATCCACATACACACACCACACACACACACCCACATCCACACACCACACACCACACACACCACACACACACACACCACGCATTCACGCACGCACACACACACACACACACACACACACACCACGCATTCACGCACGCACATACACCCAAACAAATCCCTACTATGAACAAAAAATATTACAAGATAAAGGACCACATATTGTTTCATTCCCGTAGCAAATACATTTCCGAATAATTCACTGCTTGAAAAATCATGATTTAAAAACAATAAACCCACTTCAGTGGCCACATGGTCTACGGCGTTATTCTCGCAATAGACTAGACTGCCGATCACGGGGAGATTGATGTTTTACCCCGGTTATTTAAGCTATTACACATGTTTTACAATTTAATCTTAAAATTTAAACGTTTTAACTGGTCAGATTTTTCGCCTACATTTTGGTGAAGGCAATAGTAAAAAAATATCAAACAACTTCATAAATATTCCGGGATTTCTAAACGTCTGCAACGCTTTTCAATACTCTACCATGCAGTCTAATGAGAAGTTTCTTCCCCCCATGATATCTGTTATGTTCACAGGAAACGTACCATTCTTAGAAACATCTGAGAAACCATTGTTTAGGTTGAACTGCGATTCTCACTCGACTCGGTGGGCATGCGGACCTAGGGGTCAATTCTCTCTTGTCTGATTTAACGGTGACGGGGTGGTCTAGTTTTGAATCCCAGTAGGTGCACTTAGGTGGTTTTTCATAAACGGGTTACAACTCCCATTCCATACAATGAACGTGAGTTTATTTAGTCTAAATTCTAATTTGTTCATCTTTATCCTATAAATGTAACTCTGCAGATATCCCGAATGGGTAGTAAGACGCATTTCACCTTTAAAAAAGCTTTTATTTAAAACTTTAGAAACTAGTCCTTTATCTTTGACTCAAATTCCAAGCTGGGTGTACTGGGAATGAATTCCCTCGTGTCATAAATTAGCCTACTGTAGCTTTCTCACTTTATTTTCCCACAAGTGCGGGTGTAATTCTTTTAAACTGCCCTCATAATATCCACTACTTGGATTAAGTCTTTAAACAAAACTCGTATAAATGTATTACATTTAATTCGACCCGCCTCGGTGGCGTAGTTGGCTAACGCGCTAGGCGTGTTGAGCTCGACCGCCAAGGACGGGGAGATCGAGGTTTGAATCTCGGTCGGGTGAACTGGGGGTGGTTTTTCCTAAATGGTTTTCCACTCTCCCTTCACGCAAATGCGGGTTCCCTTCCTCTATATTCTACCTTCCCAATTACTAATCCATTAGCGTAATTAGTACTTAAGCGTATAACCCGAACGGGTAGTAAGACGCGGTGCTAAATATTATTATTATTGCATTTAATATTTTATTACCAATGTAAGGACCCCTAAAAAAATACATTATTTTAGACATCGCCCAGGGTAGAAACAGGGTTCCCTAAACACGCAGTTGGCCTGCTGACCGTTTGAACGCGAGGACAAGGGGATGGTGCACTGTACTCTCCTCTTATACTCACCACCAATAGAGGAAGAACGACAAGAAGGGGACTGAAGTAGCCAGAGAAAGTTGTCGCCAATCCCGCACGAGGTACACGATGCAGGCCAGCACCACAAGTCCCACAGAGTATGCGATGTTGGTCAAAATGGTGCAGGTGGTGCGGTAAGACGGACCCACCAGTTCGATTGCTGAAACAAACCCAAAACACCCTTTAATACAAAGACTTATTGAATCTAAATCTTTTAGCGTCTTACTTCCCACCTAAGATATCCGCATGTTTGTACTGATGGGATAGGGATAAAGAAAAGTGAACTGACAAAGAAAGAGAACCAGTGTTACATGGAGGTAGAGTGGGAAAACATCTGGAAAACAAACATCTCAGTATTTATGGCCAGGATTCGAACTCCGAAATTCCCGTCACCGCAAAACCAAACTAGAATAAACTGAAGTATAATCCGTGTTCTCATCGACACGTGTAGTGTGGATGATATCACCATAACACCTAAATGTTCTTGTTCTATAAAATGGGACTGTATTGTGTGAAATATTTATGTTCTGCACATTCTCTTAGTTCATTTCTTAGTCCACTTTAGATGATCAAGTAGGCTGGATTAACAAACTTTTCCCTTTAGCAATAACATGTCAAGTGCTTGCCAGTTTTGAAAACAATGGCTCCCCAAAATTGACGAAGCAAGTTTATTCCATTCTCGCTCTCTCATTAGTTTGAAAGAAAATCGATGTTTGTTAAAGTCACCGCCACGTTGGAAGTGCAACCAAGTTCATTGCTTGACGACAGATTATGTTGGCACGGCGTTTACCGCTACCATGGGACACGTACGCCGATAGTTATTATTTTACCCTGCAGGTCAGAGGTCGTTACCTAGGACAGAACACTTTGCGTGATGAGACTCCTTTTGGGATGGAGCTATGGGTTCAAGTTGCACAGTCAAGTTAAATAAATTACAGTCCATAAGGAAAATATAAATGCAACCTTTTGAAACATTTGGATAAATGATCGTGTAAATTATTAATATATCCTAGTATTTCCAGTCAAAAGACTCATAAAGCTTAGAAAATAGATTCATGCCCAATTCAGTAAAACACAGATTTATAAGTTTTTTATGTGTATGTTTGTATATGTATCTGTTCAGGCTATACCCATGTGTACTAATTACACTGATGAGTTAGGAGTGAGAAAGGTTGAATTTAGAGGAAGTGTATCCGCATATGCATGGAGGTAGAGGGGAAAATAATTTTGAAAAACTCTTAGTATTCCCAACCGGGATTCTAACCCTGATCTGCATGTAGTCGGCAGTATAGCCTAGCAATAGATTAATGACTTAGACCATGCGACCACTGAAGTCGGTTCTATGTTATTAATAGTGTTATTGAGTCCAAACATTACTTTATTGTATCGATTTATTATTTCCAGAAAAATATAATAGCTTATTTGATGAGGTTATGTTAAAATCGTTGATGTTAGCTAAATATTTATTTTGATAGGAGTACACTTATTTGTTAGTTAAAAACCTATTAAAGATCACTAATTATTAATAATACTTAGCACCACGTCTTATTACACGTTCGGGTTATACGCTTAATAATTGATTATATGGTAAAATGCTATTATTATGGATTGGGAACAAAAAAGTAAATGTTTGTATTCTTTTAAGTTTATTCCTTTCATAATAATTGTACTCTAACTAACTCCAGTATTTTTGAGTGACCTAACATTTTATTGCTGGTATTATTTAGAGAGTCTTTATTTCTTTTCTTTAACAAAGTTTTTACCTGTCACGGAGCGGCAAGTTAAGATAGGATTTACCAGGTTTTTATATTTGACTCCTACTTAGCGAGTAATTTTAGATAACACTGAAATATACGTATACATTCCTTTTTAATGAAAAATATCTTCGTGGGGCATCACAAAAATAAATTACTTTTAGTTTATGTATATTACTTTTTTCTTTTATAAGTGTACACAACTCAGTGAGTACTGAGTAATTTCTAGAAAATGTATTTGGTATGGAAAATTTCTTGAAGATAGGAAGATAAAATATGACCTAATAAGCATTTATTCTAAAAAAAAAAAAAATAAAAAAAAATGAATACATCAGTGGTCACATGGTATAAGGCGTAGGGCTTGCTATAGACTGTACATATTGGATGGGGGAGGTCTAAGTTTGATCCTTCACTGGGGGTGGATTGTCATTTGTTATTATATCTTTGTAGTTTTACCATATTCTCACCACGATGATACTGTAACATTAGCAATGCTAGCTAATTTACATCAATACTACCCACCCCGAATAATGCCAATACTCAGACATACTGCAATATCCAAAATTTACAAAACCTTACTATGTCTGATATATGTGCTTTACTCACTCATTGTATCTTCTGGCTTAGCACGAGTTCCACGACCGACAACTATCACACCAATCGCACCAAGTTGTATTCTGAAGTGAATCCTGACGCACCTTTGAAAAATGGGTCAGTGAGACACATGTGTAGTGAGCGAGACCACGCTCGAGCCAGCCCTGAACAGTCACCAGGCTTGGGGCACCCCTCATTGCAAGGGGGTGAGGAACATTCCAACGTGCCGAGTGTAGGGCTAAACTGGACAGGTGTGACAAAAGACAGTCGAGCAACGGGGCTTAGAATGTCAACACTAGAGTGCGTGTTTTCACACTGTAATGGACGTGTGCGACGAACTCAAGACATGTGTATTTAATAGAAGTATTAATAAGTACTAATTCTTTGTAATATTGTAGTTTAGAAATAAGAGTAGTAAATAAGAACCGTAACACATGCATGAGGTGACCAAGGCCTAGCTGGCCAACAGACAATTTCACGCGATCTACACTGCCAAATCACCGGATTTCCAGAATGGCGTGTCAAGATGACGGGTCAAGATGATGACTGTTGTTAACAAGATAATCATGCTCCTGTCACGTGTTCGCTACGTGATCGTTATACTTCTAATATGAAGATTTCCCCTTCCTTGTATCCATCAACTAGACCTATATAACGCTGGTGCTCAGCTAACATGGTGGACTATTAATTCCGACTCAACCCTGAGAGATCCTCGTTAGGACTTGGACATAATCGCTCCATAATGGGAAAATATAAACTCTTTATATTTTGTTAAATATTTAAATATTACGACCTATAATGGGTTTGGGAGTTTGAACACTTAGTTAATTATGTGATTAAAATCGTTCATGTAGGTGTCAGTAATTTCTCACTAAAAGATTTATTTTGGAAAGTAAAATTGTTTTATGTAACACTTAATGTTTCCTTTTGCCGCTTGGGCGCTAGTCTCTTTGTAGCATTTAGACTTATTAGTTGGTAGCCACTTTTTGATTCTTTTTCTTGCTTGGAATATTTCATTTGAATATCATTTTATTGCACGTGTGGTTATCATTATTTAACTTTAAAATTTCATAATGTTTAAATTATAGATAAAATGTTGTAGACGTATTTAATTTGAGGATATAATTAAAGTAATTTATTTTTATTGATTAATAAGTTATAACTCTTACAATAACCGATTTGTTTAGTGAGAAATTACCTGTATTCCAATGTTATATTGCTTTGTTTTCTATTATAATGATGAATATTAACAAGTCGAAATATTTTCAATTACTTAAAAGTTGGTGGAAGTAATAGTCCCACAGAAGTTTTGGTTATGTCGGGAAGTCAAACCTTTGTGTACATTTTTTTGAGATCAGAATTGATATTTGAGATCAAATTCAACTTAAAATTAAATAATTTAGTCTGAATTCACAAAGGTGATTCAGGCACTTTGTTAACCGCGTAGAGGAGTTCTTTAAGCTCTTTGATATTCCAATAATGGAAATACCTAATACCTTTATATTTCATGCTCTTTAAGCTCTTTATTAATATAGTAATGATGCAAAAGTTTAAAGATTTAATCTGTTTGTAGTCTTAATTCACAAAGGTGATTCAGGTGCTTTGTTAACCAAGTAGAGGACCTCTTTAAGCTCTTTATTATTATATTAACAATTTTGATTATTACTATTAAGTCTCTTCCAGACTAACTCGTATGAATAAATAATTAATTATATAGCACCTATGTTGTACATTTAGACAGTAGTCTTCTTCAAGGACTACTATTAAATTGAGATTGTGGATTAAGTCCTCAAATGTACTGCGCATGCGCAGTCTGCCTTATTTATATGTTTTTCAACACTACTCAGACTTTTGAGGCCATGTATTACTTATTTACCTCTGTTGTCTTACCTTGAATAAATAATTATATTTTTTCTTAAAATTGTATATGTTCCTATTAATTGTTGTTACTTTAAATTCCTTATTGATTCCGCCTATAGTGGCCTCTAGCGGTCAGAGTTGGAGGGGGTGAACGGTACAAAACGGGGGTCTTTTCATTAAATAACTTCTTCTTATCATAGACTAACACGTTTAAAAGCGCCATCTATTTGAAGGAACATAAATACTTAATTCGTGGTATTTTTTATATAATAGGAGTTCCGAAACAAAAAAACACACATTAAAACAATGTCCAATCATCTTCAAATATTTTGTTGTAACCCTGTTAAAAATAACTATTTTGTTTGAAGAAGGATATATCTGTCTTTAACAATCTACTTCTATCTTAGACCTGCGAAATTTCCAGTGAAACATTGTTTAATATGAGATAAATTCCCCCTATTCACAAATCTTTTTAAAGTTATAAAAGCTTAAAAGATCAATTATTTCATTTATACTCTTTGGTGAAATGTGATGATCTTTTTACTAAAATGTTTCTGTAACAATGTCTATTAATTCATATCATTTATAAAATGATCGTGTTTTGGTAAAGATTGCGTTGTCAATGGATGTTATGAACTAGGCGATATTTTATTTCAGTTTTAAAAATAAATTGATTAATTGCCATGATTGATTTCTGGCTGCTATAATTATCTCATGATCGTACATGGAGGAACTATCAAGATGATGTCTGTCGGATGTTGAACGTCCCAATTTGGTGTAGTTTGATGCGGCATACACGTGCGAAGAACGTAGTGTAGAGATAAAATAATAAAAAACCTATTATTATACATATTTGTTTTATTTATGCTAAGCAATTTATTTTCCATCAAGTTTTAAGCGCTTTAAACACCTTTAACAGGGTGTGATATTTGGTTAATGCCTTGTCATTGATCTCTGGTAGTTTTGTAAACAGCAACTTTACGCAAGTGAGAAAGCGGTTTATATAGGAGGTGTGGTATAAAAAAGTTAAGTGGCGAAATCGGAATCGATAAAATTAGGAAAAAACACAAGCGAAGAAATCTTACGATTTTCATGAGACGGCGAATAAGAGCTACACCGATTTTAATAGTTTCTACCTCAATTTTGAAGTGAACGATATTTTGAAATAACAAATCACTTCTTAAATAAAGTGGTATTTCTGGACGTGTACAACACGCAATTATACTGCGGTAAGCTGTTTGTTGTGTACTGTGGATAAAGAAAAATCGTTTTACGTACGGAGAGAAAGAAGAAGGTACTTTATCCACCGGAGTAAATAAGTAGCTTATACTTGCACTGGTGATTACTAGGTATTGGGCATCAGGCTCGCAATTTTAATGTATTTCCGATAGTATGAAGGTCAATATTCGAAACCCTGTCTTGAGCATCGAGGTTGTTTTTCCCACAATTTAAACTACATTATACTTATACCAATTTAAGTGTACAAGTTGAGGAGATACATTTTAAGGAGTTGTGTCAGAATTTACCTAAAATAAAGATGAAACACCTTTAGCCACATCAGTGAGTAAAGGGACACAGCCATGAGTCTGCCAGTGTTCAAGACTCGAGTACAGTTTGAGTGTATTGATGTTTTTTTAAACTGCATGGTTTCCATATTCTCTCTAAGCAAATGCTAGTACAAGTTTTACCTTATTCACCCCAATCCCATTGTTATACATTTGCAAACATCCCAGATGGGAAGTGGACGCTGAGCACGGGCACTATTAATTAAAACATAAACAGCTTCAGGGTTTCTGGTTGAGATACGAACCCCGCTTCCATAAGCAAGGTTGAGCATCCTAGTAGCTTACACTGAAGCTAAGCTAGCTTTGAAGGTGCTATACAATTACTTTACTAGATTAGATAAGGAATGTAGTTTTACGAATTACTTAGAGAGGTAATTTTAAAAGAATGGCGTCGCAATGGTACGGTGTGGAAAGGGAGATAAAGAAGATGAGACTGTATTTATTTTCATTCATAATGAAATTTGTTTGTAAAAGCTTGATACCATCATCTCCTAGAGCCAGCAACTCTATTTTTATACTTTTATTAAATATAAAATTATGAATATAGGTGGATGAAACTGGGAGACAATTAAGTATTAATATGCATAGACTTGAAATTGAACAGAGAAAAACAAAGTTAATTTATGAACATATATATATGTATGTATACCTTGGTGACGTCTAAAATGGGAAACTCCAAACTACAGTCTGCAACTCAATTTTATTCAGATTGAAACTTTTGCTTCAATTGGTTAAAATTGTTGACAAACAAACGCACACAATATTAGATAAAAATGGTTCAATCTTTTGATCACAAACATTGAGATTAAATTGTATTATACCTATATATGTACCTTTTGGTGAGCATGCAAACAGTTTCATCTGGTTTGGTTGCCAATGATGGAATGGTTCAAATCCCGGCTGGGTGTACTGGATATAATTTTTTTTCCTAAATGGCTTACCACTGTCACTACGTGCAAATGAAAAAAACATGTTCTCTAGATTTACCTTCCTCATATTTTCCCTATTAGTGTTAGTACTTGGTTAGATTGGATAGGCAGTAAGACGTGGAGCATACAATAGATACAGAATATAGCAATTTGTAAGGAGTTCTAGTGTTTATCCAGTACAACTTATACAATAAAAAGTAGACTCATGTTGCATATTAGTTTTTTATATTTTACCCACGAGACCAAAATAAAAGTGAAAGAGTGCTCACGTAACGAAGAGTTTGAAGACTTCTAGTAAGCCTATAAATATAACACATACTGTACCTCATAGAAAAAAGTCTGAAGATAATGAGAATTACTGTTCAAATTAGAATAAAAAAATTAAAAAGATAAAGAAATAAGATCAAACAACTTAATGTCATTAACTTAAATCTATTTTAACACACCGATCTCAAAACAGTCCAATTTAAATTACACTACGGCTGATGTAATACTTCAGTAAACCAACATATTGTGTGTATAATTATATGCATTTCAGTTATTTTATTGCTTAATAATCAAACAAAGGATAAAGTCTATTAACACTAATATTTATTTATTTATTGTTAAATTTATGACTTGTAAAATTATCCGGCTTTGCCTAGAGTAACAACGCAATGGATTGCAATGCATTGCACGGTTATCCCTGGCAACTTTTTTTAATATTCAAACAGACGGAAAAAGAACTCTTAATTCTATTTCTTCCAATTCAATGTTTTATTAGTTTATAAAAATAAAATTCAAATATTAAAGTTCCAGCTTCGATGTTCACATGTTCATGCAAAGGGGCTACCAACATTTAAATTTCAAACCTATACATACATTAGATATCAAGCAATGCTCATGACACACACAAACTCTTCATTTTAAATATATATAAGATAACTATAGAAGCTTAATATAAAAAACCTATTGAATCATTTAATTTTATTCTTCCCTATGGTTTGTTACCCATTTAGATTAAGGATGAGGAAGGAAATATATCAATATTTGCGTGGAAGAAGGGTAGAAAACAATTTAGAAAAAAAACACTTCAGTGCAACCGATAGGATTCAAACACACCAACATTCGTGTTCTTGGGAAATCAAACTAAGAAGAAGAAAGCTAGCACTTTAACAGATAATTGTGCAAGAACAGTGAAGCTTGGAGGATCAAAATTCTCTTTAGGTTACGGATATAGCCGCATCAAGTCTCTATATTCAAGAATTTGAAAAATGATACCTGGACAATGAAATTGAAATCAGGACACTTGGCTTAGCGTGCCAACACCCTATCAAGAAATCTTCCACCGTAGTCAGGGTCCTTCTTCACTTATAGATTAGGCAGAGTCTGTGATGGACATGCAGAAATAATCAGGTAGAGCTGGCAAGGGACCCGAGCTAGATTCCCGTATCCATATGTCTTTTTTTAGATTAAAAAAAACACGGGTTGAGTTTCTACCTTTAATACGCATTTGATATAGAATTTATATCCAATTTGTGGACAAATTATTTTATTTGAAATACAATTTCTCTTTGGATCACACAGTATTCACACAGTAGCTCTTCTACGCTATTTATTTTTATTTCCAGTGGTTACAATAATTATAGAGTAATCCATGTAAGTAGACATATAATTTAAACCTTAAATGGTTAAATTTTGTACCAAAAGCTTGAAGAGTAATTACTAAGATAGCGCAGTGAGCTAAAACACCTTTTACTAATCTTGCACGAAACAAAACGAGCGTGAGCTAGTTGTTTTTATTGCTCTACTGTTTCTAGATTTTTTTACAGATCTTATTTTTTATAATCGTTGTTTCTGTGGTATTAATTATACCTACACAAAAGGTGGGTTTAAAGAAAATCCGTTCTTTTCAAGAAGTCGTAAATATACATTGTAGCTATTTATAATTCAAGAAGTCTTAATTTAAATTTTATATATATTATTGCCTGCAAGATTTAATTTGAAGCTTCATCGCACTTATGACAAATTGCACATAATAATCTTTTTAACTCATAGGAAATTTTACAATATATTTATATGTATAGGCCTATGTATATATTTGCTATAAATGTTTATATCTCTATCTGTATATATTTACTATATATATTCTATATATAACTTTATGCACATATATGTGTGTATGTACTGTATATTCATATATATTTATGTACATGCCTATATAAACATATATCTATATAGCTTGTATATTTATATAACCTTTATATACATATATATCTTTGAGTGTGTTATTTATTCACATAATTTAGTATCATAACTTGCAAATATCAATAACTCAAGTAATATAATACATGGCAATATAATGCTGTTAGTATTTAATAAAAATGCACGAGAATTTGCCCAAAGAGAGGTAAGAAAGCTAGAATATGAAATAGCATATTTCAACTGAAGCCAGACAGAATCAAGCCCAGCATGCCGAGTCAATGGTCCGGTATACTATCCTTAGAGCTTCCTTGGCTAGTCATTTTGAAATATCTATAGTAATAAAAAAAGGAAGTGTTTGTCTGTGTGTGTGTGTGTGTGTGTGTGCGTGCGATGCCCAGCCAAATCTACGACACTCAGAGATCTGAAATTTTTAACATACGTGGACGGAAGGGGGTCCGAATGCACCTCGAAGCCGGATTTTTAAATTCTTAATTAGATTTTTAATTAGGCTATTTTTTTTACAAATTTTTGAAGAAAATCTTTTTTATCTGGTTTAGAATTAAGTTTTGGAGATAACATTTCAAATTGAAATCAGGCACCATGTGGGGGGTGGGGGGGTTGCTTATATAATTCTTATACCACAGTGCCTCACAAGTAGCACCGTGCGGGACTGCTAGTAGTTTAATATATTCAATTAAAAATATGAAAAACACATTCATTTGGTTATGTTTAATTCTATTGCTATACAATGATTATTTAAATGTGAAAAAGTACTTTTTATAAAGATAACAGTTTGTCTCAGATGACTAGACAAAGTTTAAGAAAACTTAGAGAAAATATTACTTTAAAAAGCTTCTTTAAACATTTTGTGAACTTATAGTTTAATATGAGATGGTCAATATTTGTCAGTTGATTCAATGGAGCCATTTAATTTAATTTTAAATACATAGTAATCTCAACCATTGTCAAAAATTTGTCACAGATATCCTGGAATTTGGTGAAATATTTTTATCTTCATTCAAAAGGTTTCATGTCAATTTCATTGGGCTCATAACAAAATTAATATTTAATAGTTATTAAAATTACTACGCTTATAAAATTAAATTAACCCTATCTACTGAAGCACCATTTTTTATTTTGTTCGATTTTTTTCTTTTCTATAAAAACCAAGACAAAATAGCCTTGGTTCGCGTTCACTTCCATTCCACCTTAACATTATTACTATTTCATTTGCCTTGTAGCTGTAAATTCATGATGTAGCGAATTGCGTATTCCTATACTAGAAAGTGAGAGGGAAGTGAATATAATATAACCAGAAACGTGTGAGAAAGACAATTAAAGAGAACGCGACAAAGAAAATGTAATATAGAAACTATATGTTTGAACCTTAGACCACATCTACTGCACGGCACACACACCGCGTGAGAAGAAGGTAGAAATGATAGCCTAGAGTTACACTGTAGCGTATACTCAGCGCACATAGGTATAGTCAGGGACAAAACCTGCAAGCAGGTATAGTCAGATAGAAGATTCTCTCTCGCATATTTTTTTTCACCATAAGCTTAAATTAATTATCCTAACGGAACGGGAAAATTTTAGAGGAAGTTTAACCCCATTTGCATGGAGGAAGATTGGAAAAATATTTAAAAAAATAATCACCCTTAGTACACCCGAAAGGGATTCGAGCCCCAATCTCCCCGTTACCGGCAGTCCAGTCTAACACATGAGAGACACATTAAGCCACGTTATCACTGATGTGGGTCACTCAAATATAAAATATTTTCAAATAAATTCAGAAAACCCGATAATTTATTTCGACAAAAATTTCTCGAGCTAGATCAAATCGATTTTAATTTTCTTTTTTCCCTTAAATGAAAGCATTTTATTTTAAATATTATCATATCAAAGACAAATTTTTATATCGAAGCCGGAATTTAAGAAAAGATTTCCCACAGTTTCACTGATGATTTAAATTTTTTTTTTAATGAAAAAATATATTACTAAGATGATATTATGGTTGGTGATTTTAAAACCTAAAGTTAATACGAGTATTTCTAATATATAAAGCCAATAGTTGAGAGTCGTACTTGCATAAACGGGATAGCTAGTTATTGCTTATTAATACATACTTATGTCTTAACAGCAAAAGTTTTTAACGGCTTAAGATGGAATTAAAGGGGACGTTAGAAAAGCAGAGGGTTTTTAGACCTGTACCTGTATGTGTTTGGTTAAATCAAATTATATACTTCTCCAGTAGAAACGTAAAGTTAAATTTTCTTCACATGGTGATATCAAAGTTATTGAATATCTGTCAAGGGTGTCCTGGAATTTAATGTTAACATTTCATCTTCATTTAAAAAGTTTGTCGTTTAATGCCGGTATGCTAATGACAGATATTTAAGATCTGTTGTTTTCTTTATTTGAAGAAAATTAGACTCAATGTTTTTACTCGAGAACTATTTGGTTTATTTTGAACAAAAAATGTTATGAAAACTGCAACACCACTGGCCTTTTATAGAGTTCCCTATACTCCCATCCTAACCTGTGGGTTAAGAACCAGGAATAAAATTCGAGAGAATCAACCCGTATTAACATGGAGAAGAGACAGGAGAACCACAAAGATGGATAACACGAGGAAAGTGAACCTTCACTGCATCCGTCTGTGATTCAAACCCTAATCACTCCGTCAACAACCACCTAATTCAACGAAATTATAAATATTTAGACTGCGTGGTCACCAGTATTGGGGAAACAAGAAATAAGACGTAAATAATAAAAAACAGTGGAGTGGGATTTTATATACACGTGACTTAATATTTATTTTGTTTTTATTTATATGAATAGTAAAATGTCATAAAAAAAGTAAAAAGTAATAATTTTATGTCCAAGAATAAAACATTTTCCCCTTATTAAAGTAACAATAATTATCTTCTGGTCTAACTAACTTAAATTAGTTATTAAAATATACTATGAATAAAACATGCTCAAAAGAGGTTCTAGTTTTTAAATGACTTTATAAGAATTTTGGTTCTTATTCGGTTGCACTAAAAATGGCCATTAAGATGCGGTAGAAATTAAAATTTAAAAAAATTGTTGTGTGATGAACGTCCGTAATTTTTTTTACAAAGCGTAATTAAATATTTAGTAGCAAACTTTCTCTGGTGATTAAAATTAGGAATACAATAATAATAGAAAGAAGAATGTTTAAGACTAATTTCCACCATCTATAGATAAATTTATGCGCCATTTAATGTTCATCCGGCGCATAACCCGAATGGGTAATAAGACGGGTGGTAAAATAAATAAAGATATACCCATTTAACAACATTTAGAGTTTCAATTCAATTTAAATTTCAATTTCCTTTATAATGGTGCTGGCCAACAGTCACAAGACCTTCAACAGGCCAGCACTGGAAAGTACACAAGTACCTGATATAAAAACACAAATACATTAGAAAATAAAACAATCATAGCCAAGCAGTGACACACACAAACAAATAGTTGCCACAAGATAAAAAAATAGTAATAATAATAATTTCATTAAAACTACATTAATAAAGAGAACCAGTGAAAATAAATCAACATTGATATCGATTATGGGAACAAAAATAAAAACAGTAAGTAGAGTACTGCAAATATAGATATTATAAATGGAACATTTATTGATTAAATGAGTGCTAAGGGAGTTCCATAAATAGCTATCTGAGTTTGGATCTTCTTTTGTGGTAAAAATCAAATTCGACAATTCTATAATTTGCGCTATGAATACAACAGCCAATAGGACTGACCTTGCAAGAGTTATTGCGAGTAAACAATTTTGGATTACGAGAGGCCTGAGAAGGGACATGAAGGACTACATGATCAAAAGAAAATTTACAAGAATCTTTTGAAAATATTGAAAACAGAGGATATCAATAAAAGTTTACGTTATAAGAGAGTTTGGAGTCCTAAGTGGTTTCAAATTCTGTCATAAACATAATAAATCCAGTTAATAAAGAATCTATCATAGCAAGTATCCACAAATTTACTTTGAACATTTTACAACCTGAGAGAGTCAGTTAAGGTAATGGAATTCCAAGCAACAGTAGCATATTCTATCTTAGATCTAACTAAGGCATGATACAATATTAAAATACAATCGACTTTATTGAAAGAGGAGGTAATACTTTTAATGAGTTCAAGTAATTTCAGTGAGTGAGAGATTATATGGTCAATATGAATGTGAAGGTAGAGGTTGGTGTATAGGATAACACCTATATCATAAATATAGAGGGAGCTAACTATGTTATCGTTGTAATATGGTAAATAAAAAATATAGGATTAGTTTCCCTAGTAAAAGATATGGATTCTGTATTTGATGGACATTCCATTTTTAGTAGAACAATGTATGAATGTCATGTCAATTAATATCATTTTGAAAGTCTACACAATCCTATATTGTTTTTGATAGCTTTAAAAAGTTTGATATCATCCGCAAAAAAGTAAAAGACTTGATGAATTTAAATATTTACCAATATAATCAGTAAACACATTGAAGAGGAGTGTTCCTAAATTAGAACCTTGTGTTATACCACGAGGGGCTAAAAATGTATTTAAGATGTGTAAATCTATTTTAACAGCAAATGATCTATTCTGTAAATAGTTACGTAACCAAGTAACATAATTTTGGGATAGGCCAAAACTACTAAGCTTTGAGAGAATATTACTATGTTGAACTAAACCAAAAGCTTTACTTTGATTAAAAAAATATTGCATCTACCTGACCCTGCGTTGAGACTTAAGGGGAAATATGCCCCAGAAACTCTACTAGACTAGTGACAGAAGACATATTTTTAACAAAACCATGTTGATTATCTAACAGTCTAGTTTTTAAATGTTGAAAAAATGCTCATAAGCTATTTTCTTGAATACTTAAGAAAGGGAGTTTAAAAGAGCCATAGGTCTATAGTTATCAACATTTATTTTTGCCATTTTTCTGATATAGGAATGACTACAGAAAGTGTTTATGCTAGTGGAAAAGTTTCGCTTGGTAAGCTAAGATTTAACATATGGGATAACACAGGACTGAGAATGTTGGCACAGCCTTTGACAATAAAGCGTGGAATTCCATTAGATCCATCACATTTTGATGAATACAATTTTTAATAGCAATAGACACATCCCGTTGTGTACTGTGGCATGGGTACAAAGCAAGATTAATTTAATTAGCAGAACAAGGCTTAACCAGTAATGTTGAATTATAAATGGATTGAAAGTAAGCCTCAAACTTGTTTGTTATTATTAAAAAATCCATGATGATAGATATCACCATTAATCCTACGTTAGACGGGTATACTTTATTCAGACGTTTATTTTTTTATGTATTTCCAAAAATCCTTGGGTTAGAGTTTGAGACTATTTTCAATCCTAAAATTTACTCTATTCAATAATCATACCGTTTTAAATAATTCATGAACGTAAGAAAAAGTAAATAAAATTATCTTTTATTTATTCTATAATTTTTGAAGAATTGTTTTTTTTTAACTATATAGTATTTAAGTTCTGAAGAAAATTAATTAGGAAATGTAAGGTGTTATGACTAGTAATTTGCGGAATATGAGTATTTATTTTAGTGTGAAATAATTTGTTCAAAATATCTGTAGCTATGTTAATATCAGAAGTTAAATATACACAAGACCAGTCAGCATTGTCTAGATCATTGTTGATATTTATATAGTTACCATGAGTGTAATTGGTAAAAGTAGCGGGGGTGACGTTTTTCTTTATAACAATGGGTACATCTAATTCATTAAGTAAAGGAGGATAAGATATGGCAATATTTACTGGTGATGTATAAATAGTTTTAACAAAAGAGGGAGGGGAGGTGAAAACTATCAAAAACAAGGTCTGAGAGATTCGAATTATTGATGTCACTTTTGTTATATTATTCTAATTCTAATAAATTTTTCGAATCAAGAAGCTGAGTCACCTTTAATTTTATGTAATAATGTGAAAAATTTAGTGTATAATGAGATTTCCAATCAATTTTTGGCCAGTTAAGATCAAATTAAAGTACTACTCTAAAAGGTTTGTTGGCCAAAGAACCTTCAAGAAATGTAAAGTAACTACAAAACAATTCAACCGTTATTTGGGGAGCCATATAAAGGTTAACATTATTAACAACTTTTGGTTATCATGGTTAGATAATAATAATAATAATAATAATAATAATAATAATAATAACAATTATTATTATTACTATACTAATAATACTAATAATTTCAATTCCATTTCAATTTCCTTTATTATAGTGCTGGCCAACAGTCGTAAGACCTATAACAGGCCAGCACTGAAATAACAGGCCAGCACTGAAAAGTACACAAGTACCTTACAAATACATATATTTACATGAGAAAATAAGATAAACAAAAATGACCAAATAATGTTATATACTGATGAATAGTTACGAAAAAAGTAATTAATAATGATAAGAATGAAAAATTGCATTATTAACAAATAATTAAATAGTGGTTAAAAGCAGTAACAATATGCAAAAAATAAATCAGAATATTGTAAATTTAAATATTATAGGCAGAACCTCTACATATATAAATTATTGATATGGGATTTCCTTAAATAACTCTCTGAGTTTAGCTTTTCTTCTACGATAGAAGTCGAATTCAACAAATCTAGAATTGGCGCTATGGATACATTGAGCTATAGGGCTTACCTTATAAGAACTACTGAGAAAAAAATAACTTTGGATTACGAGAAGCCCGAGAAGGGATATGAACGCCTAACGATCAAGGGCAAATTTGCAAGAAATGTTGTTATTGAAAATATTCAAAACAAAAAGGGCATCACAATAAAGTCTACGCGAGAAGAGAGTTTGGAGCCATGAGAGGTTTCGAATTCTGTCATAATCATAATAAATCCTGTTACTAAAGAATTTATCATAGCACGCAGCGACAAATTTTCTTTGAACGTTTCCCAACCTAAGAGAGTCAGTTAAGGTAATGGAATTCCAAGCAACAGTAGCATATTCTAACTTAGATATAATAATAATAATAATAATAATAATAATAATGATAATGATAATGATAATGATAATAATAATAATAATAATAATAACTCGTAAATATCGTTTATAACAATGTTTTAAAATTCGTATCATGACTATATATTTTAATTTTTATTTAATCACTTGCTAGTTCTCGAATTATTTTGATTCTTAATATGATGTATATGCTTATTTCTGAACGCAAATTTACTAAAACGAGGAGTAATATTAGAGAGAGAAGCTCTCAGGTATTTGGTGACATTGCAAGACATTTACCCTTCATAGCCACCAGAGCTGAAAATTCAGTTTCACACAAGTAGATAGTTGTAAATGGTATGAGCACTTTCATAGCCGTTTCAATGTTTCTTATTGAAAACTAATCCAAAACGCTGACAAGGAGCTCTCTTTAAATGTTATTTTTAAAGCAGTAGCAGTCTTTGGATCAACAAGAGGTTTTTGATTAGTCATGTTTTACTATCTTGGCTGGGGTGCATTTTAAAATAAATTCTGTGTACAGGTCAACACTTCGAGGTTTTCATAATAATATAATTTTAAATGGTTTTTTAACGTGACTAGATGGTATGTCAAAAATCTTTCCAGCTGTGAGGGATCCACTTGATGCTCTGTTTCATTAAGCATAAAGGAAACATTTTCAAACCACTTGTCCAAAGTTGTAGTTTTCTTGAAAATGCCCGAGCTTTCTTTCCAGTAAAGTATGGATTGTTTCATTTTTTAAAGGAATTTGTTTAGAACTTTTAACCTTTCAAAAATATCTGCAAGTTATACCAGTTTCAAAAGGAAATCCGTGTTGCAGTAAAGCTCTGCCATTGGATGATTTTGTTCATGAAATATTAGAATACATCATGTCTCAGATCAAACATTCTCTTTAAAACCTTGCCTATTGTCAACCATCAAGCTTCAATGTGAAAAAAACAAGGAAGTGTGCTTTGAACATAAATATTCACACAAAACCTTCCAATTTCGAAATTTCTTTGGTTGTGTCTTGATTAAATTTATGATTTTTATAAATGACTGTAAAATTTCATTCCAAAGAGAGCTTAGCTCTTTAGATAGCAATGCCTCCCCCGATGTATCATGCATTGTGACCCCTTGGATTCAGGAGCTACTGTTTTAATCTTTGCTTTAAGTCCAGTGTGCACCCCAGACATTGTGTGAGCTTCATCTGTATATATGTCAACGTAACTTTCCTAAGTTATACCATTTTCTTTAATAAAGTATCAATATTATTGAAAATATACTCCTCAGTTGTATTTGTTGAAAAAGGTTCACAAAAAGATATTTATTCCCACAGATTATCACCATCAATGAATAGGACTTATGTAATTAGATGGGCATCTTTATGCACATAAGTTTCTTTGTGCGCAGTAATTGTCTCTCATCTTGTATAATAGCTGATAACTTGATTCCTGTGAAATTTCTGATATTCGTCGTGATACTGTGTCATTAGAAAAGGGAACATTTTAATTGCTGCGCCAAACACCATCAAACATGGTAGAAACACACCAATCTCTGCCTGTAAGACAAGAGTTTTATCTATTGTGTTTGAACATCTTACTCTTGTTATTTCTGTGGGAAACATAATAAGAGTCCAAAGGAGCCCGAGGTGGTACATGTGTTGTTTTATTAAAGCTTTGCTGCGTAGACTTGAAATTAATATTTTTTTTTGACAATCTAAATACAATTTACGTTAATCGGCGACGTATAGATGCTCTTAAGAAAGAGTTCCCAATGTCATAAAAAGTGGTTAAGATCTCTAAAAAAAATAGGTATTGAAGTGTAGATTTGCGCACAAATCACAAAGAGACTGAACTGTCACAGGGAGGGCTATATCAAAACCCTGTGATTTGGACAGACGAGAACGTTGACTTGGGTGATTCTTCACCCGGATACCATGGATAGTATATTTTTGTTGGAGGCTGTACTCATTCTGCGCAAGGACAACGTGTTTTGTTTTTCCATTAGGGAGATTGCTCACGTAGCCACCATGCTTCGCGCTTACCAAGTCAGCATAAACTACCCTAGTCTAAAAAAATAAGTGGTACGGTGCACCACACAGACTTTCTCCCGATTTTATCTTAAAATATACATTTACTAAAAACTCTTAAGATTGTGAACGAAATAATAGGTCTATACATTATTGTAGAATCACTACACCAAATAACATAAATGAAATAACATACACTGTTACTAGCTTAATCTCTGGCATTAGGAACTCGGAATACAATTACATCAAAAGTGAGAAAAGAGAAATATCTTTGTCCACCATAAAGCATAAGAATCAAATTCATTTTCAAATACCTGAATTAAAAAGTATTTATATTTGCTCATAGCTCGGAAATTATTGGTTTAATGAAAATATATTTCAAATAAAATATTTTTTATCTTTAATAGTATACTACAACTTTACAATGATAAGTTATTTCGTGTTTCAAATATTTTCGGAGTAATAAAGAAAATTGGAAAATCTCCCTTAAGCAAATTACCCTCAAAGTCATTTTCATGAGAAAATGAGAAAGGCCATCTTGTTTATAATAATAAACAATGTTTAGATATAAAATGTAATCAAAACCATTAGATAGAATTTTGAGGAAATCGATTTTTTTTAATCTTTTTGCCCTTCAGTAAACTACCCTTAAATTAAGGGTTGGATATCTAATTCCAAAAACACCTTGGGGGGGACTTTATGAAAACCCCAGACACCAAGTTTTAAATCAATCGGTGAAATAGTTTTGGCTCTAGCCCGAATTACAGACAGACATACGGCATTGCACGTCGACATTTATCAAAATCTCGAGTTCTATTCTTTTTTACAATCACAATACTTTCTCTCCGACGGGTCAAGAGAAAGTAAAAATATCACAATGATATAAAGTTATTTAAAATTTGACCAACGTATGCTACATTCATATGTTCATTACTCTTTAGGTGTATTTAGAACAGGGAACAGTTTGAAGTGGATATCAACAAGACTATTAATAGAGATAATTTTTTGAACACTATGGGTGCATTTAAGGAATAGAGATCCGTTTGCCATAGAAGTGGTGGTAGCTAACGGCTAGCAAACGTTTCTATATTTATTCTCATGTATCCATTCGCCAAACCATATGATCTACAATACCATATGTTGATTTGCTGTTTCTTTTGGCAGTCACAACAAACCATTTGTTTTTAACTACGCCTTTATTTTAAAAGTTTTGACATAGTCTGCTACCTATCAGCTACAACCACTCGTATGTCAAATGGGCTTTAGAAACGGTCGAGAAGAAGTGCACCCTCATTAACTTGGAAAGGGGATGGGAAAGCCACCCTCAGTGCACCCGGTGAAGATTCAAACTTCAACCTTCCTAACACCGGCATTCAAGTCTATTTCGAGCCTGACGATTTAGGCCACACTACCACCAGTGTGAGGTATAAACTAAGCCTTTATAAATAGTCGATACATGCGAAACATAGCACTACACGTAATATAATGTAATGTTGTCAAAAGAAAAGTTCAGTTATTTAACATCGTTAATCCATATAATTTACATGACATACAATATTAATTCTTAAAATATGGAAGAAAGTGATGTAACACTATTAGCAACAAAGTTATATATATTTAGTACTTACAAGTATATAAATTAAAAAGATCTTCAAGCTCAACGAATTATTTATTTAAAAAAAGTGACAGTCGCTAAGTTAAAAACTGTGACCATAATATGATTCTGATAGGAAATAAATTTTAGAAAATACAAACATAATATTGTGCCGTCAACTTTGAGAAGATTCTACATTTATTATTATTATTATTATTTTAAATGTATTGGTATTATAGAATATAAAAAGTGGCATTTGCAGATCCCATGACTAGACGTATAAATACATTAAAAGAGTTTTAGTAACTTTTATACTCCAAAAAGCTCTTATCTGTTTAACGTTCGAAAAGATACATAAGCAGACGAATTATAAGCTCACATATCTAGAAAAGTAAAGTCAGATAAGATAGATCTAAGTTCTTAAAACTTTTTAGTTACTTTCCACTTTTCAATAAACTTGAAACATTTTTCATTTTAACTAAAATATTATTCATGATCATATAATATATGTTTATTCTTATGATGCATAAAACTAGTTTAAACATCTTTATATTCTAATAAAGACTAGTATTTTAGTCAACTTATGTCATCAAAGTTAATATAATTAAAGTTAGTGTAACTTGTTGATTAACAAGCTAGCTTGCAGTGAATTAATTTATGCTACTTGAGCTACATACTTGAATTCGTCTTATATTTTAAATATTTTTATAAAGCTAAAAATTACATACTTCCTTATTCCTTATATTACATATTGCTTATATGCACGGTTGGCACCCAAAAGTTTTACTCTAATAATATGTTCCATTTTGATGGATTGTAATCAATTATTTAAAATACAAATCTTTAGGGAGAATACAATTGTATAAGTTTTGATTCGAGATACGAAATAATATGCCCTTTCTTTATTTATCCAACGAATTTAATATATTGCTACGGGTAGTTCATACCAAAAAAGTTTTCGATACTATTAAAATGATTATAAATTTTACGGAAAGGTTGGAGATTTTAATATTTATCATTTCAGGATGAACATTTTCGGTAATTTTCAAAGATTGAGTCAATTAATTTGAGACCTATTAATTTTAAAGAAATACGCACCCTATTACTGTAAGTATAACTTTTATCCAAACTTATTTTAAGTGTAACGTAATTAAAAGATCTTTAATAGCATAGAGCTATCCAAATTAATAGTTCATACTCAAACACTTTTTGAAAATGCTTCAAAATTCCGTCTAATATTTCACACCAAGCCCTATAGCCTAGATATGACTTAAAAGTTCAATTGATGTAGGAAAGTAATTTTAGAAAGTTTAAAACTTTTTGTATGCAGTCAACATCGAACAAATTATGTTACTGTATTGTTGTCACTATTATTATCATCATCATCGACCGAGCAAAGCAATGTCCTGTTTTAACTTGACCACTTGACATTTCATTGGTTTGCCCATCAGGATTTTTTTCCGGAATCTGACAAATATATGGACCAATTTTAACAAAATTTCACTGGAACATTCTGAGAATTAAGGCCAAACGACCTATGTATATATTTTTTCGATCTATTTATCAGTTTAAAGATGAAGGTTATTCAAATATCTGTCGGTCTGTCTGTTCCACAGTAGCTGCCAAATGCGTGGACAAATTTTAATGACATCAGGCAAATGCATTCTTTGGATATATGCCGGACGACGTATGCCCAGTACATAATTTTTCAATGTCGTCACCCGTTTATATATGGCGACCACTTAAAAGGTTTTTTCGTTCAATTGCTCAGAACACAATTGACCCAACTGCCCACTGTATTAGAACTGTACACCTCACCTGCACCTCTGTAATTGGTGGAGGGGGAACCATGATGTCACAATAAGCCATCTCCATTACACCCGGCCGAGATTCGAACCTTGACTTACTCGTCACAGACAAACCTGTCTATTGCGAACATTACGCCCTAGTCCGTGCGAGCAAATATGTGAGTACAGATCTAAAGACTTCGGAGAATATTCCTGTGTTCAGATGTGATAAGTCAACAATTTTATTTTAACTGAAACGTATTTTTAAGATCAAAATAATTGTTATCACTGTTGATAAAAACATGTTTCATATGGACCCTCTTGGATCAATCATTCCTAGGACCTCCAGTTTATAGTTGACTTAAAAATACATTTATATACGACTTGGATATGAACCACTTAAAAGTCCTCAAGCAAGAGAGTTCGAACATGAGGGCTCTCGGGACGACCCTTATGAAGGATGGTCAATACTCAAGATTATCTCCTTACTGCTCTCGACAGTGCCAAAACCTTTCCTGAACTAACAAAGTTTAAGATAATGTTGTCACAGGTTAGAACTTAAAGCCAAATCCACAAAGGCTTACCTCGAACGTCAAATTTCATGAAGGATTAAGGAACAATAGCTACATAAATTTTACTTAAAATTAATTTACAGCCTCATCTTATTTTTTAGCCCTAAAAACCAACATAGCTTGTAACAACTAACAAGGATTACCAAGATACGTACGCCGTGGAGGTTTCGTATCAGTACACTTTGTGTAACTCATGTGATAATACTAGCATGTGTCACGTGTGAATGAAAATGTTAAAACCTTATCCGACAATATATATTTTTTTTAGCACCGCGTCTTACTACCCGTTCGGGTTATACGCCTATGTACTAATTACGCTAATAGTCTTAGGGATTAGGAAGGTAACATTTATAGGAAGTTTATCCAAATTTGCGTGGAGGAAGACTGGAAAAACATTTTCGAAAAACCACCATCGGTACACCTGACCAAGATTATATCCTGGACCTACCCGTCATCTGCAGTCTAGTCTACCGCTAGAGTAGCGCGTTAGACCACGCGGCCACTGAAGCAGGTTCGACAATGTTAATAACCTGTGTGTTAAACGTATTGATAAAATAGTTCCGTGTATTTTGTGTGGACCAAGGTGACCGAAAAACCTATGGTTTGTGTTAAAGAGGTTCAAGCTAGTTTTAATGTACTAACATTTAAATTAATTTTTGTTTGGAAATAATTTTCTTTCTCAACTGATTAACAAACTTTTGTAATACTTAAAATAAAAATGGTTCTGGAAACATCCTTAAAATTTTCATAGCTATACTACCATTTTTATTGAAGTTTTGGTTAAGTATGAGTAAAACCTCAAATAAACCTTAATTAGTACAGTAAGTAGTTTATATTACATTAAGCTTGGAACGTTATTGACAATACTTATTTTTGAAAAAAAAAAAAAA